>JAVSBS010018069.1:0-52161 GCA_033124195.1 Coracias cyanogaster | reverse complement strand
CCTAACTACTCAGGTTCAGAATGACTGTGGGTCTGGGAGGTGTGAGTGGACCCCATTTATCTCTTTGTCTATTGTCTTAATGTTGTATAGTCTAATCATGACCATCTTGGGGTACGTATTTCCCTGCTGATCTCCTTAGGAGAAACATAAATGTCTGGTACTGGTGGCACAGGCTGATTAAAGAATGACAGAAGCTCAGCCGCGCTGTATGATATTAATTCCTCGGCTGAACTGCGTTATGCGAATCCTAATTCTGAGAGGGTTTTAAAGACTTCGTTTATCGACCTAGATGGAGGCTTTCTTTGTGTAATTGAATTCTGGGCCTTTGCTGCACAAATAATTTCATTTTACATTGGCATTTCTGTACCAGGGTTTGGCCGTGAGCTAGCTCGAGTCTGGAAGGAGTGAAATGAGGCGGACAGGAGTTCTGGTGGGGCAGGGCAGGGAGACTGGGGGCTGGAGAACATCAGAGCTATCTGGAACCTGCACATTTCAGCTAAGATGGTGCTGAAAATCTGGCTTTTCTCTCCAACAAGTGGTATTTGATTGTCTGAAGTTACTTCAGGCTGACCCCGACTTGGAGATTTTAGTGGCCCAGGTTCAGGAGCTGTTTCAGCCCCCTTAAACTGGTGGCCATCCAAAAAATTCCCGGCTATAGCTGGATTTCCAGCTTCTCGTTTGTCAAGCCTTGGACCTTCTTTGCTTAGCTTGCAGAGCGTCCAACCTTTGCTCTTTTCAGGCTGTTTCTCCACTTTGACAGCACGCCCAGAAATTCTACGCGCGCCCTTTGGCTCCTGACTTTGCGTTCCTTTCAACCTTCACGAGCCTTTTTTTCTGCCCCATCATCTTGACTGTGAATCAAATACTTTGAATCACACGGAGCCGGCTCCCTCCCGTGTACCCCGCTTCAATCTCACCTTTATTCCCAACACCGAAGCACTGAGAACTCTTCTGCGTCTGATTTTCCAGCCACTTATGAATCCACTTTTGTAGAGGCCTTATCTGGAAGATCTTTGCTTGCTTTTGGAAAAAGTCGTGCGAGGCAATGTCAAAAGCCTTATTTAAATCCAGATACGTGAAAATACTCAGTGTTCTCCACATCTGTAAGTCCTGTTATTCTGTTGTAGGAGGAAAATATAAGTTCTTTTTGACACATTTTGGCCTCTGCTGAAAGAAATGCGAAAGTTGGCACTAACAGGCCTGTGCTCTGATTTGAAACACTCGGCTGCACTTTTGGGTGTTTTCCATAATAAAACTTTACATAAAGGTAACTTGTACCCTCAGCCAGTTCAAGCCCAGAGGTAGGTGACTCGCATGTTACTTCAGGACCTCTTCTGGATGATTTCACAGGTATCAGATGTAACTTCTCATGTTCTCTCAGATCTTACAGAGGGAAATTTTTAGATTATTTTGCATGCGGTCACATCCTGTGAAGCAAGAACGGTCAGTGGTGTTGCCAAGCCACTACAGGTTGTTGCTCAGTCCGTGGAATTCTGTGCGGTTCTTGGAGACTAGTAGTGCAGAACACGGAGGGTGTTGTGGATGAAATGTCAGAGCAAGGTGAAGGGAAGTTCACTGAATAAAAGCGAAGGACTCTGTTGGGTGTTCCTCCTGAAGGCTCTTCTGTTTCTGCGCTCAACCTGAAGTGTCTTTGTTCCTGTCTCACGCAATTTTACGTGCAAGGGAAACTGGAAGGGGTCCTGTGGTGTACATGAGTAAATGGCTTCTGCTTGCAGAAGTCTTGGTGTCCACCAGAGAGGAAATGATTTGTAGGTTAAAGCCGAATAGCAAAGCTGCGAACTCGTGCAGCCAAGAATTCAAATTCTCTCTAAAGAGGAAAAAGCACTCGAAAGAAATGAGTCGTGGATCTCAGGGGAGGAGGAAATAGCAGCCAACTGCCAGGAGGTCAGTGCAAAGGACACCCACCTCTGCTGGGCTTGAAAACCGGGCGAGGTGTGAGATATCCCATCTGCTCTCATACGGGGAGAAGATCCAAGAGGAGGAGGATGGAAAATCCACTATGGTGAGTGCCGTGAGAGACAAGACTAGCAGGGGAATTTCCTCTCCCCGCTTTTGTCTGTCGTATATCAACATAACGCTTGGACTTGATGATCTTAAAGGTCTCTTCCAACCAAAATGGTTCTAGGATTCTATATCCACGTGTTTTACTCCCCGGATTCAAGGCTTGGTTTAATGCAAGCAGCCGCATCCCATTTTAAAATAAGTATTAAAACATTGTCACAGTTCACGTCAAAGCTGTGTCTCAAATTTAGAATAATGCTGAAGGTTATGGGACTGTGGTAGCTGAGCTAAATATCTTCTGTATGACAGACGCCATTTGGAAGACTTTGGACACCACAGTTGTACAAAAAATGTTAAAAGCAACGACTGCAACAAGCCTGACCTCGGTACTGAAAGAACAGCAAAAGGTTTTTTTTTAAAAAAGGCATCGCTTGTGTTCCATGCAGGCAAAAGCTTTTCCGAACTTGCTGCCTCCATCACGGACTTGGAATATCAAAGTGGCTTGGTCTGAAGGATGGAGGAACAGCTTGTAAGCCTCATTTGGAAAGTTGTGGTTTTAGGAACATAAACAGCATCTGAAATCGCAACCTGACTTCAAACAGTGTTTTGTAAAACCAAAGCCAAAGGCGGAGAAGATTTTGTTACTGGTTGTGTACACTTCATTGCTGATTTGCTGTAAACATAACAGTATGTTCTCCTCTTTAATGCCGAAAGGCTTCTTTTCTTGGGTTTAATTTTGATTTTCATTTACATTACTTAGCGATTATCCCTCAGCGCACGTCGGCATTTGTGTTTCTCATGGCTGTGTGCACGTTCAGAATTGCCAGAAAGCTCATTTAATTCCCTTAGTTTCATTTCCCGACGCAATCCCTGTTTAAAAAATGGCCTTTATTTATTCCCTCTTTGCGGCCCCTGCTTGTATACAGTCTTCCTGAGAAGTCGGGCTGATGAAACTAAACCACGCTAGATCTCAAACTTGTTGCATTTTAACTTCCTGAAATCGGGAGCTAAACAGTTCCCGTATTCCACAGTCAATAGACAAGCCACGTTGAAAGTGCGCTTTAAATAAATTGCTCTAATTTGGATGGAATTAGTAATAGATTAATGTTTGCCAGCGCGCGGTGAATTGCAGGGAGGCGTAACAAAATTTATAGGATGCTGTGATTGTGCTTATTAGTTTTCATTTCTTGTTTTATGACCGTATTTTCAGTTGACTTGGCAAAGAAATTGGAAGCCTCCGGAAGGAATTCAGATGGGATTGCGCGCGCCGGGCCTGAAAGCTGGGACAGATGCGGGTTATGGTGATTGCTGCTCGTGCGGTTCTGCTTTGGAACGCTCGGACTGCGCTGCCTGCTTAATTTTGGTTTTGATGAGGGAAATGAATGGCTAAAAGGTACTTGGCATTTAAAGAAATTATATGTCAGACTGCGAAGAGGAATAATACATAAGGCAGGTTAGGTGGAGGTGGAGAAAGATGAGGAGCAAAAAGCTTTGATGTGTTCTGAGAAGTGCTCAACACATTAATACATGTTTTCTGTCCTTCACCTGTATTTAGTCTATATTTAACGTACCACGGCAGAAATGGAATGAAGTAGGATGTGAAACGGGCTCGAAGGCTTCGAGTCCTTACTTTAGATCATCTCTGCGTTACCCTAAACTCCCAGTAGAGTTTCTGGGTCAAATAAAAGTCTTTTTGCCACCAGCAGGGCTGTATATGGCTTCTAGTTATAGGGGAAAATACAAATAACCAGGGTGAGGAACATCAGCTGCAGACGTAGGGTTGTGTCACGATGGTTGGCTTCGTGTTTGGGGGGTGTTTCCTTGTTTAGATGAAGAGCGAAATGGCAGGATTAGCTTTCGCTTGACCTCTGTCACGACCACCGAAGGCGTTTCTTCCATCTTTAGTATTTGTGAGTAGGGCTGGGAAGATGGACAGGAATAGCCTTAATTTGCAATGGATCCCAGCCTCGTGTCTGAAGGACAACAGCAGGTTTTGTCAGTCTCGCGCCAGAGAGGGGGAACAAGTGTGTGGATATGGTCTTCATTGGTTGCTTAGATTTCATATGAAAAATATGGAGATGCCAATAGAACATGACACCCAACTCTTTAAAAACGGGAAGTAAAAGAAACTTCGTTAAGAGTTCGCAAGACACTTTTGTGTCCTGTCGGTGAATTCCCAGATGTCCCGGTACCTCATCAAGCGTTACAGTGGTAGGTCCAAGGTAAAACCCAAACATTTAAAATCTTCAGATATGGGAATGGTTCCGCATCCTGTAAAAACAAACACTTGCCAAAAAGATGCCGTGTTTTTCTCATCGCCGTTTCATCCGTGAAGACCTTTCCTCAGACGCAGCACGTTTTGCTTTGGAAGTGAAACACCTGCTTTCCTGTTGTGATTAACGTCCGATTACAATGTCTTTTTACAATGCAGGTTTTACCTCTCGAGAGGTTTTTATTCTGCATAAGAGTGCGATTTATGAATATTTACAGTAAGAGGATAACGCGCCCAGGGTTCCTTTGGTGCATTTGTACCGCCCTGGGTTCTCTAGCTGTGTTTTGTTCAGGGGCTTTGACTCTCGAGGAGTGCTCATTAAAAAAAACAAACGACCTGAACTTATTCACTACTGAGTTTTAAAATTATGCCCATCATTTTGCAGTATGTAGGTACGGTCTGAAGTTTTCCCCAGTACCAAAATCTGTTTAGACCAGTTAGCTTCGAACCCCTCGGGGATAGGTAGAGATGTTTGGCTTCTTTCCTTCTTTTTTTTTTTGTTTTTTATAGTGTGAATCTCGTGATCAAAATACATCCAGGGCTTTTTTTTTGTCCCTTTCCATCCTCCCCTGAAAGGCCGGTATCGGATGTAAGCGGTGGGGCTCCCGGCCGGGGCCGCGCCGGCCGCTGCGGGTAGCGCCTCAGGAAGGGCCGTCACGCCTCCCTCATGGCTGTTTGATGAGGCAGGAAAAAAATCAAATTGTTTCCTCTCCAGCAAAGCGTTTAATTGCGGAATGAAAATGGGAGGAGGGTTCTTTATCAGAGCCGGGTTTATGACTTCTTTTCGAAAACAGGCTCGGGCCGTGTTTCTCGGTGGATTTCTGCCGTCACAAATCGTTCAGCGCCCATCGGTGTCCATGTGACGTTAGAAGACAGAATCAAAAACATTTCCGCGTGGTGAAGTAAGCGAGCCAGCATCTCCGTTTCATTGTAGGAAGAAAATGAGCGTTCCTTTAGCTCGGGGCAGGATCTGTTCCTCAGGATGGAGGATCTCCTTTGGTTTGTTGAAGTCTGCTAGAGACAAAGTTCGTGCCAAGCTCCTGTCCTCAATCCTCTTCCTCCTTTGCAGTGATGCTTGGGGTCAAAATGCTTGGGTCAAAAAAGAGTCGATTCAGGATGATAAAGCAGCAAGAAGTTTTGTAGAACTGAAAAGCGGCGACAATGATGTCCAGGCTTAACCCCTTGAAGTGGCTTCCCAGAGGTTGAGGTGAGGACCTGAGGTGGGAGATGCTGTGGTGGGAGCTGGGAGCTCCTCTGAGCCCAGCTCACTCCTCTGCCTGTCCCCACAGGGCCTGATGTTGTCTGTGTCCCCTTGGGCACCTCACTTCAACTCGTCTTGGTCTCGAGCAAGAGTTTCATGTGCAGCTGAGACCAGCAAAGATGGTCTTTTTGAAAAGTCTGTAGTTCTCCCACCTCCTTTGAATCAGTTGGGGTGTCTCTTGTACCCTTCCGGTACCTTCAGCTCTCTTGTCGCCTGCACGGAAAGTCGTATGCTCCTTTTTTGAGGACAAAAGTAGTTGAAAAAACAGACATCGAGGTGATGGAGCATGTCCAGAGAAGGGCAGCGAAGGCGGTGCAGGGTCTAGAGCACAAGTCTTTCAGGTAGATCACAGCAAGGCATGGCTAAAAGACCACAATATAAACCATAGAAACCCCCTGTTCCTTTTGGAACGGTGCAGCCTTGGTGGGGCCGGCTCCTCAGCAGATGTGCTCCACCTTTCTGAACGCTTCGTGCGCCTGGCTCTCGGAGCAGTTGGAAGGTTCCTGGGGTTTATGCCCAGCTGGCCACAGTCGGGCTCGCGTGTAGGTGTTGCTCTGGATGTTCTCACGTGTTTTCTCTTTCTGGCAAAGTTCCTGATCCAGCAGAATTACGCACAGAGTTCTGCAGTTTGGATTATCTCACAAAGTGCCGTTCTGCATACGACTCTTGATACAGTTTAGAGTTTTCCCTGAAATACTAAGTTTTATTGTCTCTTTACGGGCACGGCAAGCAGACCTGGAGCTGTGTCTTACAGCAGCTTACCGGAGCTGCTGGTGGTCCTTCAAACATCCAGGAGATTCAGGAAAAGAATGTTCATTATATACAGCAGAAATTCCTTGTTGGCAATAACTAGATGATGTCTCGTCTGTCATTAATTTATTAATTGCTTGAATGTCCGGACCGCGACATTGAAGAAGGAAGAGAATTTGATACAAGTAAAAACATGGGGGAAAAGAAAATAGGAGAGAGCAAAATTCTGAAGGCTAGTTGTATAAACGGATTTACTAATGTTATTATTTCATGCTTAACTACTCTGCAACCAGTTACTGCTCTATTTTTTGACTCTGACTCCTTGAAGGATCACAGCTTCGTAATCCTGATCCCAGTTGAATCCCTCTGTTCCAAAGCAGGAGGAAGGATCTCACGTCCTAAAGCTCCAATGTCGGGAATCGGAGCGTTAGGTAAAAGTCAGATAAATGTTTGGAAGTCTTCATTATCTTTCTGGAATCAGTCAAATAGCGATTTATGTGAAAAAAATATTATTTATTGAGTAAACAGTTTTACCTGAACACCCCAAGTCAAAATTAACCGTATCGGTACCTCTGAGGTGTTTTTGTCCTGCACAGTTAAAATACCAAAGGTGTTTAGAGATCTGAACGTCCCAGGCCATGCAGGTTTTTTGGCAAAATAGTAATTTGCAGTTTTTAGTTGTAGTAGGTCTCTGTTGCTGAACCCAAGGATTTATTTACATTTAAAAACTATAAAATCCCCTCTGAAGTCCATACAAAGGTGACTTGCTTTTCTTCTGCAATCATATATATTAACGGCTCTGATGCCCCGGTTCCTCAGCTGTCCCCATGGCCAGGTCTGTCTCGTTCTCCACTTGCTGCATTATCTGCGTCCCAAGTTTTCATTTCCATCAGGAGAGCGCTCCTGAGATTTCCCACCTGTGCCTGCTCCTCACCCTCTCAGAGCGGCCTTGGATCTTGGTGTCTGGAGGTGGCCTCTGGCCCCTCTCAGGTGTTCGGGGTGAGGGCTGGTCCCAAGTGAAACCTGTAGGGTCCGTATGAGGTGGGTGCTGGGCTCTCAGAAACATCTGGTTCACCCTCGGGTGCCTTTCCTGCAGCTTTCCAATGTGGACGTAGCCTCAAGCACCCCTCAGAAAACCCCTCATTGGACAGGTACTGTAACTCTGGCTTTGTGAGCAGTTAAATATGGCCAAGAATGGTCTAAATATGGCCCCTAACCAGTTGTCTGAGTGTTTATGCGTCTGAATTTCATACATTTCAACGCTGCCTTCACGAGGTGGGCTGGCAGCCATGTGCTCATTATCTCCACAGGAGCAGCCGAGGGAATCGGACTCATCCCGGTCATTCAGATAAGAGCGGCAAAGCTGCGGCAGATAACGTTCCCCTTCCGCTTCCCTCTGTGCGCTGTGTCCGATGGTATCGTTGGGATGTTATTGCCCAGAGCAGGAGGAAGCCGCAAACAGGCCAATAACGTGCCACAGGAGGGAAAAACGGAGGAAAAAGGAAATCTAAACCGGAGGGGCTGGACGGCATGGAAAATATTTCTCATCATTAGCTAACCAGTAGAGCATTTCAATTACTAGTTTTCAGGTGTGGCGTGTTTGACGGGGTTGTTTTCAGAAGATCACATCAACACCCCGAGATGATGCTGGCGATGGAGGAGCGGCGCAGACACACGCGGCCGTTGTTTGTTACCTCGCCGCGGTGACTGGAGGGGCGTTGCTTGAGCCCAGCTCCTGGCAGGTGTTTGCGCGTGCTCCAAAACATTCCGATCAAGGAGCTGCAGTAGGCGACGTCTGCTCCGAAGGAGCCCTCGGCACGAGCAGCTTGGCCAAAGGGCCGGCTGGATGTCCTGCAGGGTTGGGCTTCAGCAGCTGAGCCGTGCCCGGCTTTGCTCAGACACGGTTCTGTTGCCCGGGTGACGGCAGAAACATGAGAAAAATGATTGTGCGAAGCGGAGAAAGGACTGCTGGAAACGTTCTGCTTTGGTTTTCCCTTATTTTCCTTTGCTTTTAGCGTCGTTAGATGCGGATGGATAAATCAGGCGGCTGTCCTTGCCCGCTGACCCAGAACTCCAGTTGCTTTGCCGCCGTTGGGCTGCAGCCTTGCTTGGAGCTCGGCCCCCCCGGCTCAGCCCCCGCCCGCAGTGGAGTATTCCAGAGCACTTTTGTTTTTTAAGAAGTGCTGAAATAAACGCTAGAAAGAGGAGACTTGTTTTGCGTCTTGCTCGTTGCACCGTGCTGAAAAGCTTGAAGTCATCAAGCTGCTCCCTTACGGGCATGAAAACGAATTTTAGTGTAATTACTCATTAAGGCAGCTGGGTGCTCTGCTCGCAGGGCTGTGTCCAAATCCCTCTGGAGCGGCAGCCGAGGCGCTCTGAGGAAGAACGGGGAAAAAAAGGAAAGAACCTAGTCTTCTAACGCGGCTCCGCGGCTGTCGGCAGCACCCGGTTGTTACCAAGGTGGTGTTTAATTGCGGCTTCCAGCGGGTGAGTTCTGGCGCCCGCTCCTCGCTTACCTTACCCGCAGGATTTACGAGGCCTTTGTGCTTTCCTGTGGTTCACAGTTTTATTTTTCAGCTGCCGCTGGTTTTTTGTTGCGTTGGCCCCATCTACCTGCAACGCTGTCGGGAGGAATATTCCTGGGTTCGAGTCTTGCGCGAGGCTCAACGCGGGTTTCTGTTCGGGTAGGAAATCTTGGCAGCTCTCCCAGGCTCTTCATCTTGACGCCTGCAGGTTCTCCTGCACTTGAGGAAAAGATGGATCTTTTTCATTATATAGGGAGACAAACACATGAGTATGTGGGATGCGTTTTAGATTAAGCAGATGAATTTTTAAAATTCACCAGGGGGATCATTTTCCTTGGAGAAATTTCAGCATTTTCTTTCACTTTAATTACTTTTCAAATGTTTGCATTACACTTTAGCAGAGTGGTTTTTAAAGGTGGGTGAGATGGAACCTTGGCGTCAAGAGCACGTAATTTGAAGCAGAGCACCCGACAATATTACAGAGACACGTAAGAGGAACCAAAGTCTTAATGGAAGGTAACGTGGTTTGCATTTCAGAGAGCTTTCCCAGCTCTGAAGGCAGCTGTTGTAGCGGAGAACGGCCACTCGAGGCCGTTCTGTGGAGCAGTGGCCCTTGGAAGTTCATGCAGGAGAAGTTCATCTCCTGGAGAGATGAATCGTAGAATCATAGGGGTTGGAAGGGAACTGGGATTTGATGGGACTGGATGATCTTAAAGGTCTTTCCCAACCTCAGGTTTCTCTACTGAAGCAGCAACTGCCTGTTGTGATGGAAATGAAGGGGTTTAACCTTCTTTTTAAGAAGCGGAGGTGCCGCTTACGTTTAAATAAACATGGGGAGCAATCAAAGAGCTCACCAGAATGGTTCAGAAGATGCTACTTCAGAAGGCGCTTGGCTGATGCAGCTGTAAGACACGAGTTCGCTTTTATAACAGCTTCCCTCCAGATTATTCCTCAAACGGTTTCATGGTTTTAAATAATATTATTAATGTAATTAGCTAATAGAAGGGTAGGGAATGAAAGCGCTCTGCAAGGGGAAAATACTCAATTGAAGTGTAAAGTGAAATTGGAAGTGAACTGGGAGTCAGCGAAGCAGGAGCTCTGGGAAGGATGCTGAAGACTACGGGCACCAAGGGGGTTTTTGCAGAGTACTGCTCCTCGTTCCCCGGCAGCAGCGTGATGTGGAAGGTGCAGCGAGGAAGTCTCCAGTCCAAGGGAACTCTTAAACCTGCTGTGGATGCTCCCTGTCCCATCTCCAGGTCACTGATGAAGATGGGAAGCCCTCTCTGTCCCAGAATGCAGCCCTGGGCAATGTCACCCATTACCTGGGCTGCTGGTTAGTCTTCAGCCCGTTCACCACCGCGCTGGGAGCCTGCTGGGCCAGCCGGCTCTCCACACACCCCATCATCACCCCCCCAGTCAGACCTGGCTTTCCTCATTCCACCTCTGCATGCCTGGCTGGTGTTGCTGGCCTCCATTTGGTTGGCCATTTTGGTCTCTGGGCTTGCTTCCTCCACACTCCCTGTGCTTAAGCCACGCGTGGAGTTCCTGCCCGTCAGTTTTCCTGCGTGTAGGAAAATGGGTCATTCTGGGGTTGTCCCTGAAGGTCAGCGAGCTCTCCTGATCTCAGGTGCCCATAAACCATCCATGGGATTGCACGTCCTGTGACCATGCTCAGGTTCCTTCTCCTGTAGGTCAATGTCGCAGTTATGCCAAATGTCTTCCTCCAGTTTCCTCAGGATCTTAAATTCTCCCATCTGAGGGTCATTTCAGCTAAGGATGTCCTGGACTATCAAATCTCGGAACAATATGAAGAGCAAAGGTAGGAGAGCACCTCTCCTGCTGGGTCACCTAGAAGGTGTCAAGAACTTGTCCACAACACACTTTGGTGTTCACCGCTTAGAGAAATGGTGATGTTGTAGGTCGGCTGAAGGTTATAGCTGTAACTGTAAGTGCTGAGAACTTGAGCTAGAACCTTTGCTACACCCAGATGCTGCTGTTGCTCCTCGGTGGATCGTACTGGGTGAAGCTGTGGGTGACACACGCAGGAGTGAGTAGTCTGGAGTAAGGAGGTTATCCTTGCGGACACGGTCCGAGTCCAGAAGAAGAGCTAAAACATGGTGCATTTTCTGTGCAAAATCTAATTATGGGGACATAAAAGTAGATTTTGTAACGAATGTGAAATTCATGGTGTGGTCTATTGATTGTGGGGGGGAGAATGCTTAATTGTGGGCTGTGTGGAAAGGATAATTAAGATGATGTTCTTGAGGACTTGTCTTCCTGTGTCTGTGTTTTCAGTACCAAAATCTGTATGGTCCTGGCTCTGGGAGTCTTGCAGAGACCTGTAAAGATAGAGGTATTGAAGTAAAAAGCCTTGATTTTAGTGTGACAGCAAGAAGAAACAGGTGATTGCCATGTAATTAAACTGGGGGTTGTGTTTACACCAGTATTTGCTGGGGGAGCGGAAGTCTTCCGCTCGACGGGACGGGCAGTACCTGAGGGAGGGGAGAAAGAAATGAAGGAGAGCTTCAGGCAAGGTGGAAGATGTGATGGAACAGCTCGCCGGCACGTGGGAAGGGAGGGAGGACATTGTCCATGGCCCCGTGGAGCTCGTCTCTGTGGTGTGTACCACAGGGTGTGATGTGAGACCACGAGATGTCTCCTAGTTCTGCCCACACGCTTTGATACGTGGTGCAAACCTGCTCTCCCACCATTGTCAGTAGTTGCCAAAGAAACAGAATTTCAAAAAAAGGAGAGTTCTGCCAATTCAAGATCTATGTGTGAGATGATGCTTTGGTTGACAAGGGTTTTTGGAAGTTAAAATGGGGTGGTTGATGACAATAGAGTTCTCAGTGCAGCTCAGACGTTCTCCACGTGGCTGCCCGGAGGTCGGGTTGTTCCAGTAACGTTGCCGGGGGGTTGTGTGCAGTTTTCTCCATGTCTATCAAGACACAAGTCCACGGATTCCGGTGGTATGTTAGGCAGAGATGCTGCAGCTCTCAACAAAAGCCATACTAGTCCTCAATTTTTCTGGGGAAAATTTGGAGCCGTTTTAGTGAGTTTCTGTAATTGATAAGTGAAAAATGTATTTGGCAGCATAGATTCCCATGTGAAAAATGTCATCAGGTGGCTTGAGCTTGGTAAATAGTTCAGAACGCAGAAAAACTCAGGGTATCCTGAGCTCTAGGGTTTTGTTCCTAATTGTGCTTCCTGTAACACTCGGCGGTAATTGGGGTCCAGCTGCTCCGAATATTACCGTTAGATTTACTGGATGGATTGCTTTAATAGGATTTGGAGAGCAGCTATTTGTACGCTGCCGCTTGTGCTGTTAACTTGCCAACCTTTTAATGCAATAATCCCGGCGATTTATCCCGGCTTTAGAGCGGTGATACAGGCAGACGTTCGTGACTTACCACGAAAAGGTTGGTAACGTCTTCGTGCGATGCGAAGCGAGAGCTGTTCAGGATCTCTGTGGAATGATGCCACGGGTGTTGTGAGAGGGAGGAAAAGGAGTTTGCGCTTCTTAAACGGACTTTGTCGCTTTTTAATGCTGGAGAAGAGTATCAATTAGTGCTGCCTGGTAATGACATAAAGCAGAATTTGGGGCCGGATGTGGTTTTGAATAAATAATGCAGGTTGGGGTGTTTTTCCTTGGTAAACGTTTGCTCTTGCATCTGGTTTACAAAGCCATGAAAACATTGTTTGCCGCTGGTATGTCCTCTGAGGAGGTCATATTTGATCCTCAGTTTCCACCCTTCCCCTTCCCTTGCCACTTCCATTCCAGTGGAGACCCGGTCTGCTTGCTCGACAGTGACGTGTCCTCAAATATCTCCCATTAGTTCCCAGTAGTTACCTCGGCCTGCATGTCAGCCTTCAGTTTAATGGCCTGTTTTGTGTGTGTTCATTTTCTTTTGTTTCCCATCGTGGTTTTGTTTATTTCTTTTGTGTTTTTTTTTTCCTGTTTTCTTTTTTTAAACCGTGGTGATGTTTGCCCTTCATATTCCCCAATGTTTGCACATGACAAGATGTTGCCATCCCAACATTACCTCCCACTTCACTGACCAGTGCCACTAATGACCATCTAGCACCAGCTACAACAGGACCACTGCCTTCAGCCCCGCGGGACGTCGTGGCCACCCTCGTCTCCACTCGCTTCATCAGGCTGACGTGGCGGACGCCCGTATCGGACCCTCAAGGAGACAACCTCACCTATTCCATCTTCTACACCAAGGAAGGTATAAACAGGTAAAGATCTCGATGTGGAAAACGGGCCGTGCTTTCATGACTCTTCTTCACGCTCGCTTTGCTGAGGAGGGCTAGAAACCATGAGTCTTTGATGCTCAAAGTATCTCCCAGGCTATGGAGCACGAGGGGTTGCGTTCCATCCCCTCTAGCATCTTCTGATTAGAAGAGGTGTCCCTTTATTTGCTTCATTGCTGCGTATTACCGCTAGAAATGCCATCCACGGTGGGCATGGAACCATCCTCCGGATAAACCCCGTGCTCTTGGCGGCCAACCGTCACTTGGTGCTTTAAAACCCTGCAAACGGAGTCTGAGTCTAGAGAGAACCACGTCACGGGCGTTGGTTAAATGTAGATTCTCTCCGAGTAACCCCTGTAACGAGAGATTTCACAAATGTGAGGAGTTCCTGAGTTTCTGACCTATTATCCCAATGGTTTAGTTCAGTCTACCTGTTTTTCCTCTACTGGCCAGAGTGGCAGTTTGAAATCGTTGCGGTAAGTTTGAAGAAGTTGGAGCTAACGGTCATTTTGAGCGATGCTTACTTAATTGCAGATTAGCTTGCTTATCAGCTTTATTATTCAAGTGAAAATGATCTACTTAATGACTAGAGCATGAGAGTCCAAGTTCAGAAAGTCACTGGAAGAGAATATAGAACACGCCAGTGCCAGTGGGTTCTGTACGTGAACACGCTAGAACACACAACACGCTAGTGATGGCGAGCTGCTATGCTCCCCATTCTGTGGATAGACATCTTCATGGAATCACCATGGACTGGCTTGGGTGGGAGGGACCTTTAAAGCCCATCTAGTCCAACCTCCCTGCAGCGAACAGGGACATCTGCAGCTAGAGCAGGTTGCTCAGAGCCCCGGCCAACCTCACCTACAATGGTGCCAGGGATGGGGCTTCTACTACCCCTCTGGGCAACCTGGGCCAGGCTCTCACCACCCTCAGCATCGCCAATTAATTTTGTCCAGGCTCACGATGATTAACCGCTGGGTTTTTAGACAGCAGTTTGCTGGAGATGGCTTCGTGCCTCTCCCTGTACTGCTTTTGAGGGAATAGAATGTATCCCTTCCACTACGTACCAGACTTTGGAAACCTAGAACACGGTCCTCTTGGGCCAAAAGCGTGTGCAGAACAAAGGGTAAGAGGGATCTCATAATTAGTGGTGAATACATGAGGAAATGACAGGACAGTCGGCCAAAACGGCTGTTTCCAGCTCTTGCACACAACCCTCCAGGCTTGAGTTAATGTAGCCCACAGAAAGTTTACACGTGCTTCTATGGAAGCAGGTGGTTCCATTGACTTCAGTGAGATCTTTGTTGGCTCCAGCGTCCTTCTGGATCAGGGTTCAAAGTGGGCCCTGAAAGCCTTTTATTAGCAAATACTCACTATTGTCTCAGCTTTACCTCTCCTTTGCTTTCTAGACGTTTGGGGGGGTTTTGTTACACCTCATAAAGACAGCTGGTAACACACGTTTCACAGACTGGTATGAAAATACGCTGAAGTCCTGCTTTGCAACCTGGATTTGGAGAATGAAGACAATAAAATAAAATGAATAAAAAAATCAATGAGCGTGTCGCACACACCTATGCAGTTAGAAGCTTTTGAAGTCAAGCTTGGATGTGCAGCCCTCCTTTCTCCCTCTGCTTAAGCGATCGCTTTGTAGTCTTTGAATTATACATGATGCTACATCTCTGCTGCGGTTTTAAGCGCACACGTACCATGTCCTCATACTATCCTATTTTTGCCTACGTGTACCATTTCCAGTGCACGCATTACCGGATCCTTGCAGTAAGCTGAGCCGTGTCTCTTCCTCGCTTGTGTCTGAGCAGTGAAGGATCTGGCTGTTTGATTTATTTACCTTTTTTAGTGAAAAATGAAGAAACCACCTCTCACATGGAATGGGTTAGCGAGATCTTCTGACACCCCTAAACCATCTGGAAAGGGCTGTCATAGAATCATCAAGGCTGGAAAAGACCTTCAAGATCATCAAGTCCAACCATCAACCCAACACTGCCATGGCCACGAGATCATGTCCTTAAGTGAAACATCTCCACGGTTTTTGAAGAGCCGCACCTTCACGTTGCGAACGGCACTTAAACCTTCCTGCGGCGTGCGGGCTGTGCGGTTCCCGAGGTGCCGGCTGCATCAGCCACCGCTGATTTATGTTCCTTTTATTTTTACCTGCTCAAAACCCACAATTTTTCCCTCCTGTAACCGGGGTGTTCCTATGAAAGGCTTCTCCATTGCCCCACATCAGCTTTACACCACCGGCTCCTTCAGGTGCCCTCTGCCCACACCCCCTGCGAAATTACACGCGGAGTGCTTGGACCTGATGATCTTGGAAGGTCTTTTCCAACCAGAACCGCTCTGTGACTGAAGACGGTTTCCCTGAAGAAGGGGTTGGAAATTCAGGTGTGCTGGGCAGGCAAAGGTGAGGTTGATTCTGCAAAACTTTAGACGAGCACCGAGGCAGGAGGACTCCGAGCTTTCAAGGTGTGGCCAAAAATAAAAGCGATAGCTGGCATCTTGGCGGTGCACAGTGGGAAATGACACGTGTGAGGTCCTGTTAAACCCACGCTTCAACGCGGTGTGCTTCCAACACGGAAAATGGGCTTTAATTGTGCGTAATGGCACCGTCAGAGCGCCTCTGGAGCTCACTGCCGGGCTCTCCGGCTGGCACAGGCGATACTCCCATTTCACAGTGCCCCAGAGGTGGTTTTTCAGATGAGAAGTGTAACTTTAAACTTCCCCTTTCCAGATTACCACTTGTTCCTGCTTTGGGGCTGTCGGCTTTTCCCCCGGAGTACTCGATAGCTATTTCAAAGCTCGTTAATTGGGGATGAAAGCGGGCTGAGTTAGAGCAGTCCTAATGTCCTGCAGGGTAATATTCCTACAGCCCATCTATTTCGTTACCTATTAAGCCTACCTAAACCCATCAGCGCGCGGAAAAGGTGCTCAGGGCTCCCCGCGAGAGCGCATAAACCAGAGATTCATGGAGCACTTAATTAGATGAATCCCAACATATTTTGAACATACTGTTGCGAGGGAAGGCGCGGCGCCGAGTTATCACGGAACATTGCAATACTTCAGCATGCCTGTTTGGTTTCTGATGAATGCTGTCTTTCCATTAAAATAATTCTGTTGTTTTTTTTTTTTTTCTGTAATTTTAAATAATAATCTCGGAGCGCCGATTATTATCATTTTTTTCCTAGATAAAATCAGGGAGCGCGTTTACAGCGGAGGCAGAAAATGCATTTTGTATGTCAATGGGAGAGGGCTGTTGGTGCACAGCCGGGGATCAGCTGGCGCTTCTTCAGGCTTTGCAGAGACCGTCGCCGTATCTCAGATGCGTCTTAAAGGAAATTAGCCATTGGAAAATGTTTTCAAGCAAACATTTAGCGCTCACTGTAACTGGGGGAGTTAGTGAGGGAAAATATTTCCCTTTTTCCCTGTTCCCCCCCCCCTCGCAGTTTCATTCTGTGGTGGGTTCTTGAGCACGTCTCTTGCTTTTCTATCAGCTCCTTTCTCAAAAAAGTAGTTTTTAAGCATTAAGAGAAGAAAAATCTTTAATTCAGGTATGCTCTAATGATGCTGCTCGTTTCACGAAGCTGCTTATGCGGTGCCATTTTAGCTCAACTTTCATGAGGGAGAATACTCTAGAAAATGTGTTTCAGCAGCTCCTCGGTTACAGTAAGCGCATTTTTTTCTCTCTGGACAGATACAGTGCAACAGCACAGAAATCAGCGGGGATTTCCACAGGTTTTCAGCCAAGTTAGGCTAAATCAACTGTACCAGCTGATTTAGAAAGAACTAAATTAAAAATGGGGATTTGGGCGTTGTATTTCCATGTATAAACGAAAGCAGAATGGCTGGAAGGTAGGAAGGGGGAGACAGGAATATTTTTGCCTGGGCTTCTGCATTACAAATGATTTAATAGCAGCTAATCACCGGGATGAGAATCGCCTGCCCTCTGCTGTAGAGCTGAACCAAGTCGGGCAGACAGAAGGGAAGGGATGGTATTCAAAGCAGCTGCATCTTCCCTTCGTTTTGCCAGCAGGAAAGTTTTTTGATTCCTTCTTTTGTAATCCCACGATAATTTGTATTTCCAGGGAGCTCCTTCTCAGGGCCTGCGCATCACAGCCCGCCGATGTCTCTGAACAACCAAAATGTTAGGGAGGAACTAAGTAACGTTTGGAGGTAGAAGAATACATGAAAGCAGCTTTTTGGAAAAATAGGCAGAAAGCAGTGTTAATAAAGTATTAATAAAAAGTGCCAGACTGTGCATGCGCTGCTTAAATATTTTTTCCTCTCCTCGGAGGAGTGGGATGAACTGAATTACCACGCGCTGGTGCAGGAATAACAAAGGGACTACTTGGAATTTGGCAATGTGGTGTGTAAGTAATTCTTTTACTTAGCACCTATTTCAAGAGAAGTTGCAGAACCAGAAGCTGTTTGTCTGTCACCAGCAATTTTGGCATATTCTTGGTTTTATTGTGTCAGCGCAGTGTAAATACCAAGGACATCGACACGTTAGATACATTTAGATGGGATATATCGTAGTAGCAACTATCCCTTTACCCCTCAAACTCCGCCTTGCTAACCAAGGATTGTGTCTGTGCCCAAACCCTCTGTTTCCCGAAGGGAACGCGTGGAAAATACGAGTCGTCCCGGAGAGACGCAAGTGATGATCCAGAACCTGATGCCGGAAACAGTTTATGTCTTTCGAGTGGTGGCTCAGAACAAGCACGGCCCTGGAGAGAGCTCGGTGCCGCTGAAGGTGGCAACTCAGCCGGAGGGTAAGCTCTAAAGATGAAGTCTTCTTGACTTTGTGGTTGGTGTCTCTTTTTCTCTTTGCTCTCCCCATTCTTGACCTTTCCCAGAATGAGCTGATAGTCTTAGAAGTCGGCGCTTGCAGACTGAGTTTCAAAATTACTTGCCCAGTTGATGCGCTCCTGTGATTTATGTTCTCACCGTGAAGAAGAACCGATAAGCCCTTCCTTGTTCAGTGCTCTAAAGTTTCTGTTGCAAGAGGAATACTTTTAAATTGCCGTTGCCTGAAAGAGAAAAAAAGGAGAAGTTGAAGAAAATGCCAAGTCTGTCATTTGTTAGGATCGTTCAGGACAAAAGGCATCTGAGCCAGGGAGAAGTTCACCGCAGGAATGAATTCCAGCCCAGAAATCATTCCAGGGGAACGGAACAAAGCCAGCTGCGACCATTTCTCTGGCAACACTCAAACGCATGCCTGTGAAATGTGAAAAAACCCTCACCTTTTAACTGGAGTTGATTAATAGTTGATGCTAGAATCATTAGCTAGGGAAAATGTTTGTGGTTAGGCTTGGTGACTAGCAGAGTTTTGTGCTTCCGTTTCAGTTCAGCTCCCTGGTCCGGCGCCCAACATCCGAGCGTCCGCCAGCTCACCCACCTCCGTTACGGTGACCTGGGAAACGCCGCTGTCTGGCAACGGCGAGATCCAGAACTACAAGCTCTACTACATGGAGAAGGGGCAGGACGCCGAGCAGGTACGGAGCCGGGCTCCTCCTGGCGCCTCCAAGAAAGCTGGGGAGGGACTTTCCACAAGGGCTGGTAGTGACAGGACGAGGGGTGATGCCTTCAAACTGGAAGAGGGGAGACTGAGGTTGGAAATCAGGAGGAAATTCTTCACTCGGAGGGTGGCGAGACACTGTATTCCTCAGATAAAATCTCCTTTTCTGCTTCTGCGTCCCACTGTCTAAAACAGAGTAATGATTTTGACCGGTAGAGCAGTTTGCCAGATCCCTTTTCCTGCAGCAGGGGCTACAGAAGGGTGTCATCCCTGCGTTCGGCTTCGCCCGCTGCTGTCCTGGCGTCCCTCAGGCCTTTCCAACAGTGGCGGCCCTGGTTCCAACCTTGACTGGGCTTTGTTTCCTTACGAACAGGATGTGGATGTGGCAGGACTCTCCTACACCATTACCGGATTAAAGAAATACACAGAGTATAGTTTCCGAGTGGTAGCTTACAATAAACACGGCCCCGGAGTCTCCACCCAAGATGTTGTTGTCCGAACGTTGTCAGATGGTAAGTTGCTTTACTCCAATTTTTTCATCACTTTTTTTTCCCAGGAATTACTTGGTAATTTCCTTTAAGTGAATTTTTAACCAGACTTCTGTGGGTTTTGTTCATTGTTGACTTGTTTTATTAATAATATCGTCCTTATGTGTGACCATACACGGTGAAACTTCCCCCGGAGGCCTTCCAGCTTGGGTGGAGGAAAATCACTGTACCTGCAGAGGCGTCTGGTGTTCTGATTACAGAACAACGGTGTCCTTCATTTCATGTCTGGAGTTTATTTCAGGGGCTATTTAATCTACGGAGTATTAAGAGCAGACAGAAAAAAAAACCAAAAAAATACTGAATGCAACAACTCTAATATTGTGACATAGGAGCAGACATTTGGTTTTGGAGTGTTTTTATTGTAATTGTGGAAAACGTTCCCTGTCTTTGTTTGGACTCCAGCACAGACACTATTAAATCAATGACATATAACAAGGGAAGCAAGGAGTGGTGACACTGTAAAAGGCAAATAAAGAGGTAACGTGAGCAAATACAGATCTCTGAACAATCGGGGAGTGGTCAGAGTTAACTTTCATTTCTCATAGAGAAGTTTATTTATATATAAGGTGAGACCAAAACTGAGCCTGGCCTGGAATCTTCTCTCCAGGAGTGACCAACAGCAGAGCAGAGAAGAATATTGTCCCAAATCCTCTTTATTTCCAGAATTTTGTTCCCGGGGCACTTCCTGACTAGTGGTTTCTGTGTATTTTCTAATCCATGAAACCCTCTCAGCATCCTCTTTAACCCACGTTGGCTTTTCTCATCCACAGCATCAAGTGGACAAAGACTCCACAACAAACGTTCTGTGAAAAATCCCCCTTCCGGTCTGGTTTGAGCCACCGTTAGCTTCTGTTGTTGCCCAAGAGTGAACAATCAGCGTCCCCTGGCCCTCTCTCCTGGTTTCGCAGCCCTCTGCTGCATTCTCCTCCTTTCCTTGCTTTTCCAGACTCCCAAATGGAACTCCAGACACAGAAATCATCAACCATTTCTTTTGTGGAAGCTGTTAGGACCTTCAGGGCCCTTTTCTGAACTTTTTTCTTGGTTTCTGCTCTCCTACATGCTTTTAAAAAGAGACGGAAGCTGTATCTGAGATGCAAGTGTGGGATGACTAGTATTTGACTGACATTTTTGGTTCATTCTGAGCACCGAAGTGACATTTTTGGGGCAGGTGGATCTTGTTGGAACCGGTCTTAGAGCCATCATTTTGTGGAGGTAGGGTCATTTTTCCCCTGTGGTTTAACTTTACCTACCATGACCTTCATCTGTCACTTCAATATCCAGGCCCCCAGTGTCCTGAGGTCTTTCTTCAGTCTGTCACCATCAGATCTTGCCTGTACCAGCATTTGTCACCTCGCTGCTTGTCACTGTGTCATCGCTTCTGTTGAGCAATAGGGGTCTGAGCACGTACCACCGTGGGACTCCACAGGTCATCTCCCCCCACAGACCTTCCTGCCTTCTCTTTCCACCTGTTGTGCACTCAGGCAAGGGCTTCTCTCCTATCCTTTCCTCGCTCTGTTTCTCCAGAGCTCTCCAGCAGGTTTCCAACGTGGGATTTCCCATCAAAAAGTGACAAAGAGATGAAATATGAAGTTCTTTCTGGCCTAGCTTAGGTTTTCACATTTAACCTATGGAAATCTGTTGTCATCTTGCTTCTTACAGCCCTGCTGTGTCACCGTGCTCTTCTCCCCCTTCAATCGCTCGTGTCTTCCCAGAGGAAGGATGCCCCTTTTCGTCTCCTGCTGGCTGTAAGCAACCTCCGTGTTCCCTGCAGGGATTTCTTTCTAAGCTTCCTTTAGCTTCTAGTTAAGAAGCTGCCGCCTTTTTCTGTAGGTTTTTGCTCCTGATCTGTTTCGGTGGATTGTCGCGGGGTAGCTCTTGGCCTATTACCACTCGAAGGCAGGTTTACGTGCTCCTCATAAGGATTGCTTCTCTCCTCATGGTCTTCCTGATTCGTAGGAAGCGATCGTGTCTTAGGGCTGGAAAGGTAATCTCAGCATCACACCCTGATCGAGGGCGTTTCTCTTGCCAGCCCGTAGCAAATCCCTTTTACTCGTTGGCCTGGCGCAATTCCCGATTTCTAAGCAATTCCTAAGCTTCCTGTGAGGTCAAGCGAGCCATGTGTGGTGAGGTAGGTGTGTATGAGCGTATCTACAGGCCTGGGTCCTTCCTGCTTAAAAGCAGGAACTGGCTCAGCGATGGACGTCACCTCTGCAGTAACACAGACATGTCAGCTCTGAGGTTTTCCTCTTACAGAAAATCAAAAACTGTGCCTAGAATCTCACCCGTGGGTTCCCAGAAATTAAAGATTTGATTTAGAAAAGTACTGAGTGGGATCTCTTTTCTTGGAGTTTATGGGAAGCACCTTTAAATATAAAGGATTTTTTAAATTTAGATAGCTGTGATAAGTAAGAACCTGAATAAAAACATCAATAAACACCCGAATAAAAAAGCATTCACAATGTCATCGTCCTAAGCCAGTCACTGGATGTCATAAAGCGCCTCTGGCAGAGTTTTGTAGTTACTTTTATGTAGCATCTTAAACCAGCATGGTTTGTACTTGCATAATGAATGCCAGCAGAAATAGGAATACGGTAGATGGGAATCCTGGAGTGTAATTCCTTTTGATGTTTCTAGTCCCCAGTGCTCCGCCACAGAATCTAACGCTGGAGGTACGGAATTCCAAGGTAAGAGGTGGAGAATTTTCTCTTTGTAATGGGGTAAATAAAAGTCTGGGTCTCAGATTGACCAATTTTGGAGCTGCTTTGGGTTACATGTTACAGTGTCCTGGGTGCTTCAAAAGAGAAAATTACACGCTTAGTCGTTCTGACTTTAGCGATTACGATTGGAGATGTTTTATAAAGCCTTTTCTAAAAGCTTTTTTCCAAATACCTTCTTCTACTGCCTGTGCAATTAAAAAGAAATAACTTCATGCACATAAACTACAGCTCAGGTACCCTTTAGAGGAAATACCAGTTCTTAAAGACAGATATCTTAAGATAACCTGAAGAAAGTGAAAGGGAAACCCAAGGGGCTGTTTGTGAAGCTGGAATCAGAAGGTCTGACAGGTTAGAAGCACTTTGAGGTGAACTTCCATAGGCACATGCATGACCTGGGCTGCTGCCGAGTCACAGGTTTCATACAGAATCACAGAATTATTGAGGCTGGACTAGACCTCCAAGATGATCAAGTCCAGCCTATGGCCCAACACCACGACGTCAATTAGACGTTTGACAAGGTTTACTCTGAAAATGCGGTATTTTCAGCGCGCACGTTTCTCCGCCCTGTGTCCCATGAAGTATTAGGGCTAGCGGAGTTTCCAGGGCCGCGTGGGAGGCGCCGGCTTTGTAACGCCCTTGTCCCTTCTGCAGAGCATCATGCTGCACTGGCAGCCTCCTCCCGCAGGGACCCACAGCGGACAAATCACCGGCTACAAAATCCGCTACCGGAAAGTGTCGCGCAAGAGCGACGTCACGGAGAGCATCGGCGGGACCCAGCTCTTCCAGCTCATCGAAGGTGAGCTGCTACGTGCAAGCGGTTCTTATCAGGAAGGAGGTTTGTAGGTGCTTTTAGCGGGCTGAGGTTTGCAGACGTGTTTGTGTGGGGTTCTTGCCTCGGAAGAAAGAACGAATACGCTTAAAATGAGTGTTTGTGGGTTCTGAGGTAAGACGGGTGTGCTGCGGTGGGCAGCGCTCGCCAGCGAACCCGCCTCAGGGTCCTGGGGACATCTTGCCTCAGGCATCTGTGCAAACCACGCCGCCAAGTTGCACTGACGTCGACCTTTTTCCCCCTTTCTGGCATGAATATAGTGTCTCCTCTGTTTAGTACACTTCAGTCCAACCTAGTACGTTACTAAGTTATATACTGTTCCTAGAACTTGATTTTTGTGGAGCAGAAATGAACGGAACATGAGAACAGCAGCAGAACAACATTTTGTTCATTTTTTTAAATCTCTGGAAATGAACAGTTGGTCAAAAGAGAAGAAATTGTGCCTCCGAAAAGCACATATTCTGTTTCTAAAGATGGTTTGATTTGTTCTCAGAAACTCTCAGAAACTCCGGAAGTTTTCCGTTTTCTCACAGAGTCGGAGTTGATAAGTGCCTCCAACTAGAGTATGTTTTTGGTGGTTGAGGAGGTCCCATCTATCACATTTGGAGCGTGTTTCCATACTCCTTTGATTATTGACGACTCTTACACGCAGCAAATGCGCGGGTTGGTCACTTGCTGCCTATGCTCCGCACCATCGTTTAATAATTTAATTATTAATTTATTAATATTGAATTACTAATTTATTAATTTAATTGATAACCAGGGATTCCTTCTGCAGCGTGTCACAGCCCTGGGTGTCTGCAGTCACCGTTGAGCTGTCACACCCTAATTGGGGTCAGGTTCCTTAGCGGGGTTGCGCCGAGTGCCGCGCGGTTGCCAGCACCGGAATTCTGGCGTCGGCATCTTGGATGCTCTTTGTCTCTCAGGTCTGGAACGAGGCACAGAATACAGCTTCCGAGTGGCTGCCTTGACCGTTAACGGCACCGGACCAGCTACCGACTGGGTTTCTGCAGAGACGTTCGAGAGCGATCTCGACGGTAAGATCAGACCTGTGACCCTGTTTGTGACATCGGAAACACCCGAATTCCTGCGCGGGTGGATCGCCTTTCTTAAAGGCAAACCTGGGTTTTGTTGTCACTGTATCCTAGTTATGCAGTGCGCTGTATTTGTGATTAAGTGAAATTAATTTCTAATTTAACACAAAATTCTTGGCAAGTCAGTTAGAGGGTTTGGAATGGAACCCTGCTTCTACACTTTCTGCTAGTGTACGTTGGCGCTATGTTTTTTCTGCTAAGAAACACCCAATGATGGATGGCCATGTCAGTGTTTCGATATTTAAATAAGAATACATTATAAGGTTTGTATAGTAGTGGCTCAATTTTTCGATATTAATAAAATTCACCTCGTTAATTATGCAGGGGTTTGCACGCTGTGAAACAGAGGCAGGAGAACCGTCAGGGAGACGGATTCTATCTTCAGTACCTATAGACCAGTGCACACATCTGTGAATAAAGTAGTAAAAACTCACAGTTAAAACGGTAGAACGGGATCGTCTTGTAATTCCATATCCCCGTGTGAGACACTTGTCTCTGTGCCTACTGGAAAGAAGTTGTGTTTTTTTTGCTTTTGGCTCATATGGATAGTTTTAATACCGTGCACGTGTATTTACGGCTAATCTTTGATCTTTAATCTTCTCTCAGGTTTAATAGATAGGGAAGGCATCATTTCTTTTTATTCCGTGGCTGCTTTTAGAATTGAAACGGAAAATCACGGCGTTTTTCGTGTCGTCAGTGTAAACGGGAGCCACTTAGCGTGCGGAGGGCTGCGGAGTTTTGCAGAGTCGGTGCAAGTCCCCCCAGGAGCCCCTGTGTTAAACACTTCTGCAAAGTTCATCCCCAACGCGCTCCCTTGTGTGTGTTAGAAATGTCATCTCTCATACTGCAAATCTGTAGCTTTTCTGTGTTTCAGAGTAGTGAACTTTAATTGATCGCCCGTGCCAGCTGGAGACCAGAGAGTCCCCGGGCGAGCAGGGCAATGGCATATTACGATCCAAATAATCCTGTTGTGGTGCTTTATTAAATGTTTTTAGATAAATGCAGCATGTTTCATTAAAATGAAATCCCTGCAGGAAGCAGAACGCTCTGAGCTGATTTTATTTGAGAGTGGGAAGCTCGGCTTATTATTGCACAGAATTATTTATAATCTGTCAACGGACGGCAGGCTCCAGCGGCCTGACAAAAGGACTTGGTTAATTTTTGAGAAATTAAAACAGAGGTATGGACACTAATAGGTGCTTTTAAATTCTAATCAACGGTGTGGGGGAAAAAGCCTTTTGGTGAATATATTAGGGGATTGCAGCGATGAGTTGTGGAAGTCCTGTTGTGGAGGATCCACGTTCCGTCTCTCCCTTGGGTTGGGAAGAGCTCAGAGTCGCTTGTGGGGCAGGGGTTGGACATTTGCTATGGACTCAAGGAGTGCTTCTGGATCTTGGGGTCTAGTTGTGTAGCCCCTGTGTGGACTTTGTGAATTATGTTAAGGATTTAAACAGTGACAAGCGTAGGACAGATCGGAAGAACCTTTGCAGCACGTGCAATGTCCGGTTTACTGACATTTCTTAGAGCTTTGGGATATTCACATATTAAATAGTTGGAATATTTAATCCTACAATGAGCTCAGGAACCTTTCTTTCATCATCATCATCATCAGTATGTTTTCAATAGAATCATTTTAAAGCCCCCAAGTAAGTACTATGATGGAACTAAAAGCTTTGTGGAGAGGAAGGCCGTGCTAAATTTAACGCATATTTTGAAAAATTACAAATGAGGAAGAACAGCACAAACATCAAAAAAAGTCCACCTCGAAGCAGATCTGATACTTTTCTTCGGTACAACCATCCATGATTTTAAAGATCTATTAAATGATCTATTAAAATGTACGAGTATAGAAAACTGTATTAATTTCTCTCCTGTACAGCGAAGCTCTCTCCTTTGGCGCGTGCCCGTTGCAGCGTGGAGGCAACCTAGAACTGCTCGTTCTCACCTCAACTACCTCACAGCTGTAATCACCTTCATTTAAAAGAAATCCTTCCAATCCATCACTTCATTTTTTTCTTTCACAGAAACTCGTGTTCCCGAAGTTCCGAGCTCCTTGCACGTCCGCCCGCTTGTCACCAGCATCGTGGTCAGCTGGACTCCACCTGAGAACCAGAACATCGTGGTGAGAGGCTACGCTATCGGCTACGGCGTCGGCAGTCCCCACGCGCAGACCATCAAGGTGGACTATAAGCAGAGGTACTACACCATTGAAAACCTAGGTAAGGAGAGCGAACTCACGTCAACGCCCGCGTTTCGCCACTCGTTCCTGTCGCTGGTTTCTAGTGATGGTCTTAGAAATAGATAAAACTACACCCGTGGTGTTAAGGGGATCTTTTTCCTTATTCAGATATTACGCCGGGTGTCAAACTCTTGATAAATGTAAGTTAAACTCAATTTTCTGGTGATAAAGAGGCAGAGGAATAAAAAAGTCCCAAACCTGGAATCCTAAATTCCCCGAGTTTGAAGCATAGTGCGTTTTGATTTGATGCTTTCCCCTCGATGCTTGTCACAAAACCTTTGATGCTGAGCCACATTCTCTAATCCTTCTTCTGGGACAAAAAGGAAACTCAAATGTCACCAAGTTTAGTCCAGTTTTCTCACATAATTCAGTTAAAAAACGAAAATACTGAACAAAGAGAATATGGAGAAGCAGCAAATAGGGTTCACTAACAGCCTGGCCTAAAAAGACTGGGTTTTTTCGCCCTTTAGACCCCAGCTCCCACTACGTCATCACTCTGAAAGCCTTCAACAACGTTGGTGAAGGAATCCCGCTGTACGAGAGCGCCGTGACCAGGCCCCACTCAGGTAAAGTCCCTCCAGGGGCTGCTTGGACGTTCTGGCAGCGGGGGACGTGCGGGGCAGGGGAGAACGCCGTGAGCTGTGACGCAGAGCCGCGGGTTCCGGCACGGCCCCGTGCACGCCCCGCTTCTTTCACGGCTTGGCCTCGTGGCGGCCGCCTCTCGCGCTTCATCCGTTCAGAAAACCACCTAAAACTGGTGTCGTTGCTGGATGGCACAACTTACCTCTCAACTACGCGAGAGATGTTCCCACTCAAAAGGTGCCGTTACGCGTAAAGGCCTGACCCTTCTTTTGGGTTTTATGGGCAAGTCTAGATATTTTTTTGGCCTTTTACAACTGTTAAACAGGATGCCTGCGCTTGCTTGGTCTAAGTCTCGGCCTGCTGTCACGCTCAACAGATTCTTGGCGTGTTATTTTTCTTTGTCTTGTAATACACGAAGGACGGATTTGAAGCCGAGAAATTTGTTCGCAATGAGCCGTTCCTGCCTGTGGCTCCCTCCGAGGCTGGTGACATCGCTTAATTGTTGCATGTCGATGTCAGCACTTCGGTTTAGCCTTCTGAAGAGCAGGAATTCTTACAGATTTTATAGAGGACGCTGGAATTGCTGTTTGCTCGGTTATTTTAAATTCACACGGCACGCTAATACAATTTAGGCATACATATATATATATCTTAGCATATATATGTTGTCATACTGTCTTAAAGGAACACGATGCAAGAATAATTTTATTAGCCAGTCTTATGTCACCTATTAACTCTGGCTTTTCTCTCTTTCTCTCCATTTCTCACCTCTCATCTCATCGTACTACCCTGCATTTCCCCTTTTTTGTTTTTGTTTACATTAAAATGCCACCTTCTCCCTTTTTAATTATAATACACGACTTTTTACCCATCGATTCCCTAGACACTTCCGAGGTTGATTTGTTTGTTATTAATGCTCCATACACTCCAGTGCCAGATCCGTCTCCCATGATGCCACCGGTGGGAGTTCAGGCTTCCATCCTGAGCCATGACACCATACGGATCACTTGGGCAGACAACTCTCTGCCGAAGAACCAGAAGATCACGGATGCTCGCTACTACACAGTTCGCTGGAAAACCAATATTCCTGCAAATACAAAGTACAAGGTATTGGAGCTTCAACGGCGCTAAGGCAGCTGCTTTGTTTCAGCGAGAAGTTTCATGGTCAAGTGAGGGTTGGGTGAAAGCCGAGAGTAAGGACGAGTGCTTAGGAAACCATGTTGAGGTGTGCCCACCTCTATTTGAGATGTCTGGACTGCGCTCACGTCTGTATGGCTCAAAGATTCA
The DNA here is from genome assembly GCA_033124195.1 of Coracias cyanogaster. Classification (NCBI taxonomy): domain Eukaryota; kingdom Metazoa; phylum Chordata; class Aves; order Coraciiformes; family Coraciidae; genus Coracias; species Coracias cyanogaster. The sequence continues at coordinate 24,248 of JAVSBS010018069.1, read as the reverse complement.
AAGGGGGCCTACAAGAAAGCTGGGGAGGGACCTTTAACAAGGGCGTGTGGTGATAAGATGAGGGGTGATGGCTTCAAACTGGAAGAGGGGAGATGTAGGTTAGAAATAAGGAAGAAGTTCCCTCTGAGGGTGGTGAGACCCTGGCCCAGGTTGCCCAAGGAAATTCTGGTTGCCCCATCACTGGATGTGTTCAGGTTGGACGGGGCTTTGAGCAACCTGGTCTAGTGGGAGGTGTCCCTGCCCATGGCAGGGCGTTGGAACTAGATGGTCTTTAAGGTCCCTTCCAATCCAAACCATCCGATGATTCTATGATTTTTCCAGATTTAGTGGGAATAGATGTTTTTGCGGTCTCCTCGTGTACGCGTGTGGGAGGTTGAGGCAGGGTGTGGGTGTACATGGAAGAGCTGCCTCAGGGGAAGGCAGGCAGCCACTTCCAGAATGACCTCCTGCTGCGGAGCCGTGGACACGGTGACAATTTCATCCTTTCTGCTTCACCCCAACATGATCACTTCGTGTGATGGATGGGGGCTTACCTTCGGAGGAGCACTAATAAGGCTCTCCAGTTAGCAATCTGAATTTGTGGGGTGAGTCATGCAGGGAAAATATTTACCCTGACGGTTTGAAGTTTCCTTTTACAACCTTTTATGTTCCTTCAACGCTGATAGCGAACCTTGCCTTTGGTTCCTTTCCTGTGATAGCCCAGCGTTCGTCGACTTTCAGCCGTTGATTTGGAGACTCGATTTGGTTTATTGGTTTGGGGTTTTTCAGTCAGTTGGTTGGTTTTTTTTTTTAATTATTATTATTGTCAGTTATCTGGAGGCCCAAAAGTGCTGACTGCAAATTTCACATTTGAAACGAGACTCCAAGGAAATGGTTGTTAAAATATCCAGCTAGTGGAGCTCCCTTTATGCTCTCGCAGAGCAATCTTGTTACAAACCATTTTTTTTTCTTTTATTGAAATGAAAAGAGGCATATATGTGTGTTCTTCCTCTAAAGGCAAGTTATTTATGAACCCACATTCCTGCATCGTGTGCAGAGGGTGTCTCGGGAGTGATTTATATAACGCTGCGGTTTCATTAGTTAAATGCTGAAAAGACCCCAGTAAATTAAATACTCCCACCACTCTCGGTGCTGGTGGCCAGCGGCCGAGAAGTTTTACTGTGGACCAAAAATAACACGTAATGATGTTACATGGTTCAAAGTTAGTCACTGTAAACAGCATTTGTCTGAAAGGACCCAAGTTCAAGAACATTTGCTCTAATCATTTTTAACCCCTGATGTTTGGAGAACTCGCGTCCTGCTTTTCTTGTTGTTTTGATTGTAAATTCTGTCCTACTTTGTGGGCCGGCAACAATTATTAACATTAAGAAAGGAAAAAGCTCTTTGCAGCCACGCAGCTCAATAAGCCGCTGCGTTTGCATCAGGTCTTTGGTGACTTTATCAAGCGTGAGCTCGCCCAGCGTTGGTCACGGCCACCTCTAGCACCTTTGGTACGACAAGGTACCTGCGACAGCTGAGGCGGTTCACCAGGTCGCATCGGAGCTTCTCCGTCACGCACCCGTGCAGACAGATTTGATCTTCGTGTCAGTTCTCTGGTAGCCGAAGGTGCATCTGTTCAGCACGCTGTTGTTCCACCCCTCCCTCTCGTCACTAAACCGGGCGTTTACACGCTTCATTCCTGTTTCCTCCCTTTGCTCCCCGCTGACGTTCACAACAAAGAATTCATGAGTTAAGAGGTTCTGCTTTAAGGAGCCTTATTTCCTTCCGTTTGTCTTGGAGTTGTGTCAGTCTGGAGCAGATGAGCACAGGAACAGATGCGATCCAGTTCCTGAAGCTAAAAGACTCCGCTGTGCTTTGAACCGTGGCGTGTCACTGATGTGGATCAGAGAGCCCTTTTCAAAGGGCCTTTGTTGGCGGAGCGGAGTTGTCCTCCTCGCAGGCTACCTCTGATTTATCCGGGTGCTCTCAAGCGTAAGCTAAACTATTAAATCTTAACTTAGATCTTTTCGGGCGGTATAAAAGGAAAATAAATGGTACCAGGTGATATTTATGAAGTTTAGGTAAGCAGAGTTTAGTACCGTGGGATATGTTGTGATCTTAACTACCGTAAATGGTGTTAAAAAACGAAGAAAGCGGAGAAGTCTAACGCTCCGGTTGAGCCTTTCATGTGTCATTTACATTCCACGTGATGCGCGGTGAAAACCAAAAGCTACCAAGTTTCAAAGGCGTAGATGAAAAGGACAACTTCAAGCTGTAGAAGGGCCTCCAGCTGCCACGTGTGGCTGCAGCTAGGAGAACCAGGCCCTAGGAGCTGCTAGGACTTAGCGTAGGTGCTTCTCAGGGGCTACGTTGGCTTGAAATACAGGATGCTAGGGGAAGACTTCTCCTGGAGACTTGCCGTCAGGTAATTCCTGGCCAAAGGCTTGCTCCCCTCCTTGACGAGGGAGGTTGTGCTCAGTCAAGCTCAGTCGCTGAGCTAAGAGCTCTCCTGCCTACGCTGAAACGTTGGGACCATTCGACCGCGGTCACGCTTACGTGGAAACTGCACCGAGTTTGTATCAAGTCAAGGCTTAAAGTTAATGGAGGATTTTATCTGAAGTAGTTTTATGATGCCTTTGTGGCCTGTCCACCCCTGCAACGGCAACCGGGCAAAGAACCGACGTAGCGCTTGTTAACCCTTTCAGCTGGTGTAAGAACAAAAGCTGTCGCGGTACTTGAGAAATGCAGGTTTCCTTTGCAGAAGTTGGGCTGTGTCATTCATTGAGCCTTCCAGAAACGGGGCTTTTCCTGGAAGATTACCTGGAAACAGTTGTTTTCTGAGTTGCCTGCAATTGTGGCATGGCCCTGTCAGATATCCAAACAACTACCTCTGTAATAAATCGTGTTTAGATGGCTGTGGGCCCAGGTAAGGAATATACAGATGTGTTGATACTTTTTTTTTTTTTTTCCGTAGGCCTCAGGTGCATTCTGTTCATGTCACACAGAACAAATACCAGATATTTTAACCGAAAGGTCAAAAACTCTAGCAAAACAGCTGAGTTACAAATTCCACTCAAAACCACGCGTAGTTTCTGTGTGCGATCCTAAATAACCATTTTTACTGAAAAAAAACCCTATATATTAGTAAAGCTTCATTAGCTTCAAGTCTCAGCACCGGTACCTTCCGTTGATTGTTGGTTTTTCAAGTATGTTAGAGATTTCCTGACAATTCTAGCAGGAATTTGGGTGGCAGATACAGATTCCGAGGAGGATTGTTATTGTTAGCTGGGCTTTTTTCCCTCGCCGGACCCGGTAATGAAACACAGTAAATGAACCCCCCAGGCAGAGGGTGATTTAGCCTGCCGCATAACAAGTGTGCCCTGGACCTGGTGTTGCTTTTTTTAAAAAAAATTTATAATTGACTGCTATTAAACGCTCTTGCTGATTGCAGAAAGTTGTTCTAGTTTAGGATGAAACAAGCGCACGTTAATACTTGATGAACGAATTTGCATGACAGGGCAAAAACGTCACGGAATTAACGACCGTGGTTCTGAAAATACTAAAATGTTTTAAACGCTTCTCTGAGACAAGGGTTTTGAGAGCTGGTGATGGACGGGTTTCAGCGCAGAGGTCACTGAATCCTTGTTTTCCTTTCAGACTGCGAATGCCACCACCTTGAGCTATTTAGTGACTGGGTTAAAACCAAATACCTTGTACGAATTCTCCGTGATGGTGACGAAAGGTCGAAGATCCAGCACTTGGAGCATGACCGCGCACGGAACAACTTTTGAAGCAGGTATTTGTCCAGGTCTTTCTGGAGGGGCCGATGCTCCTGATGAGATGGATCAAGTCGAGTCTGCCAGAGTTCTGGAGGAGGGAAAACATGGATTTAAAATGCTTATGCTGATGAATATTTGCTGGTTGGGAAGGAAGGCGGGCGGGGGTGGTCCTTTTCTTTATAGTGCAGTCAGAAATTCTGATTAAAAAACAACAACATACTTGAAAATTCGAGAGGATGATTGCATGCAAAAGAATTCACATCAAATTACAGAGAGGTAATGAATAATGCACCACAGCTCACGGACAGGAGAGAATAACGAAGCGTTTGCTTGGAGCAGCTCAGAAAGAGCACGTTAATAGCAAATACAAAGAAAACAGCAAATAAGTATTAAAATTCGCTATATTTAGGATGGTAATTATTACAGAGTGAGGAAGTGCATGAGGCAAATGAATAAACCAAAGTCCTGGGAGAACTGAAGAACATCCAAATCAGCCCTAAATCCTTGGCGTTCCGCGGTAGCTGCCAGTGCGGCCCTCGGTGCTGTAGAAATGACGCAGAAAAGGGTTTGTAGCCACCGGGAGGGACTTTGGCCCAGAACCTCCCCCCCTCTCTCTCTCTTTCACCCCATCCCTCATTAGCTCTTTTTATCCCCCGGTATTAAATGATCTTTGTGCGATTCAATTTACTGCTTATTATGCTTAGGTTTCTCTTTATATGAACGGTAAGGACAAAAAAGAGCCTATCGAAATGACCCTGTAGTTCTCATGCAAAAATAAAATAGAGCAGAAAAAATCCAGCCTGCAAGAATGGGTGAGATGATGCAGATGTTCTAGAACGAGGCAGAAGAAAAAGCCAACCCAGGATAAAATCAGAAATCTCCTAAGTTACTCTGAAGTCCCATAAACCTTTTTGAAATATCGTCTTCGTTTTTGGTTGGAATTCCGTGATGTGGAGCCAGCTACTGTTCCGAGAGCTGGGCTCTGGACAGAGGCTCCTTTCCCATTCCAGTTCCTGTGCCCATCCCATGTTCAAACCCTTTCTTTGGTGTTTTTGCTGACACGCATACAATTCTCCTCCGTAACTCTACGCCAAGAGCAGGGACTGTAAAAGCCGCACAAAGAAAGCTCTTAGAATTTGAAACTCAAAAAAAATACAGGAACGAGATCAGGAGGTGTCACTTCATATAAATAGAAAGTAAATTTCTAGTCAGAGTGGTTGTAAAGAATATTTGCAATTAAGGCCCAAAAGCTTGGGAACTAAGAAGCAAATATTAAAAAAAAAGAAAAAAGGCTGAATATATTTTCTCGTAACAGATCTTGTGATTTCTGTCACTCGCCAAATTCCTGAGCGTGTGGCTTATTCTTTTTGAAGACTCCTGAGTACAGCGTTGTACAGGACTCGCTCCTTGGCTGCCGCCGAGGAAAAGTGCGGGATACCGAGTTGAGTGTTGGTCTCACTCGGAGGCTAGACCTGGTACTTTCTTTTATTTTCTCTGAAGCTTACTGTAGGGCCTTGAGTCGTGCTTTACAGCTGTGTGTTGCTGCTGAGCCTGGGTTTGAGTACTGGGGATAACAGAGTAATTTCTGAGCTGTCGCTCTCCCTGGTTCCCAACTATTGCTCTGCAGGGGGATAATCAGCAGCCATCTCAGAGGATGGGCAGATTAATTTCTCACAGGTAATACACAGCAAGCTCTTTAAATACAGAAAACAGCGTGAGCGCAAAACGTTACCATTACAGTATTAAATATCCAAGGCGGATTTGCTTTGCTCCAAGCTACCCACTTGGGAGCCTCACGGGTTTCGTGATGCGGCGTTGCGAGCCGTGCCTGGGTAATGCACCTTCGGAGAGGTGGGAGCCATTAATCTAAGCCCCAGCTGGAGATTGCAGCTCCCAGCAGAAGGGGCTCGGATTTCAGGCTTTTGCTGGAGCAGCTCGTGCCGTTTCCTGAACTCGGGGCAGGAGGAGGCTGATGGAGAGGGAAGTGCTCTCCCCCTCGCTCTCGGTCTTACTCAGGGGAGAAAGGCTGGGCACTTACGTTCAGCGCATATTTCTACATTTCACGTGCTTCCGTGGCGCGGAGTCCCTTCCAAATCCCAAGTAATTCTTACACTCCAGTAAATCCGTAATGACGGCTCGTGGTTTCTCCTCTCTGGTGAATTTACTTTGCAGATTCAGATTTGAGTGGCTGAATGGCGTTACTTGGTCTTGGTCCCGCCACAGACCTGAAAATACGGAGATATTTCATACGCCTGTGCATGCAGAATGTATTTATTTCCCAAATTCATCTAGAACTTCATCGGAAGGCTCTGGGGAGACCTTTGGCAGCCTCCCAGTATCTGAAGGAGGTCTACAAGAAAGCTGGGGAGGGGCTTTTCACAAGGGCTTGTGGCAATAGGACAAGGGGTGATGGCTTCAAACTGGAAGAGGGGAGATTTCGATGAGAAATGAGGAAGAAGTTCTTCACTCTGAGGGTGGTTGAGACCCTGGCCCAGGTTGCCCAGGGAAATTGTGGATGATCAAAAGCGAAGGTGCTGGGGTTACCTGTGAAATTGGGTGGCCTGTTTCTGATCGTCTGCTTTTCGCTTGTTTGCAGTTCCTGCTTCTCCTCCCAAAGACGTGACTGTGGTGAGCAAAGAGGGGAAGCCTCGGACGATAATTGTGAACTGGCAGCCTCCCTCCGAAGCCAACGGCAAAATTACAGGTGCAGTTTGCGTGAGCAATAAAGGCGGATATAAGGTGCCTGGGGAACAGCAGAATATAACCTGCGTGAACGTGCTCCGTGCTCCGTTTAGCCTAGAGCGAGCCACGAGGCCTCTATCTTCTTTGTCCATCTTTTTAGTCGCTCAGTTTAATCATTTACTTTTGTACCTAGTAAAAATATATTAAGATATAAACCAGGTGCAGTGTGAAACTGGAGTCTAACCAGCGCCATAACTGAAAGTTTGAACATCTCCATGACCTTTGCCTTCATCAGCTTGTGCTATTCTAATAGCGTGCCTCCAGAAATACGTCTAGAATGCCTCTGGCCCATCGGTATTTTATTTAGAAGAATCCATCCCAGCGCTCTTTGTCATCTTCCTGGCGTTTTTGTGGCACGGAACAGACCTCAAGTCGGTTTATTAGTCCCCTGACATCAGCATTAAGAGTAAAGTGTTATTTGCCTTTGCAACTGCATCACTTTCACGTAGGATAAATCATTTTACAGAAAATAATAATTACTGGTTCCCTTTTTTTGGTTGGATTCTCATTTCTAAAGGCTTTCTGAAATAATTCACTGCAATTTTCCTTTTTTTTACCCCAGCCTTTAAGCTTAAAGCAGATGTTTTTGGCATCCAGTTTGCAGTGCAGGATTGTGCTTTTGTTCTCAGAATTAACCAGTGGAAACTGGTTTGCTTCTGATGGGGCAGTACCAGGTTCTGGACAGGAGACTAAAACTAATTAGATGCCTCTGAAAAGGCAGAATACTGGAAACTCTTCACCTTTAGTAATTACAGTAGAGTTTTAAGGAAGCTAGAAAGCCAATCCTGTGTTACTTTATTATCAGCAAGATGTGTCCTGGAGGAACAAGAGCTTTTATCTTAACCGCAGGTCCCAGGCCTTGGCTGGCAGCAGTCAGTGAGGGTCGTTTGGGCTGGTGTGAAATGTCAGGCACTTTAAGTATCCCCCTCAGTGACACACGCTCCTAAAAAGCAAAGCCTGTCATCCTACCAGGCACGAGAAAGACGACGTACAAAGAGATCAGCATTTCCTTGCACCGTGTACCCACCCGCGTTCCGTTTCCCAGGTAGAAAACCTCCTTGTGAAGAGAGACCCTTCCATTTATTCACAGGCGTTGAGTGCAAAGCTCTAGCATTTATTAGGTGGTGTGTAAGCAGCGTTACCAGCTCAAACAGAAAAGCAAGCCCGAGGTGAGGTTTGGCAGGGGAGCGCGGCAGCGGCGGCGGGCGCGTGGGCTGAGTGCCCCCGTGTGGGGAGCAGCAGCTCATCGCTCATTAATTACTCATTAACTCGGCTCGTTCTGTGCATTAAGGAATGCCGTAAAAACCAGGCGGTGCTGTAATTCCAGGCGCTGGATGGCCTGGCTCCGGAAGATTTATCTCCACTCCATTTACTGTGGGTAGGATGGATGGCGGGGCTGGGTTCTTGTGCAGCCTTAGAGCTGCTGACTAATTAGGACAGTCACAAGTTAACTCAGTTCTTGTGCCGCTACGCTATAGATCGTGCTTTTAACTGGCACTATATATAGATTTATTTATCTATTTATAGCTATTTATCTTAGCCAAGTTTCAAGTGTCACCCTTGCGCCCCTGTGATTTATGTGAATTTGGGGCATCGGCGATATTTGTAATGAAAGAAGCAGAAGTCGCTCTGGAGAACGTGTCCCCTTCCTTAGGGTGACCCCCCAACCTGGTGCTCTGGGGGACAAGGGAAGCAGCAACTGGTGCACAAAGCGGCTCCTGAGCCAGCCCTCTATTGGTGCAAGGATTTATTTTACGCAGCATCTCTGTGTTTCTTGGATTTCAAAGTTATAAAGCTTTTACTTCCTATTCATTTGTCATTGCAGTGTATTTTAGTAACAGGACATAAACCTTCTTTTTTTTGTCTGTGATGTGCAGGATAAGTTCAGTTCTCTTCAGATTGTTGTCATCCTTGTTAATAAGCTGGAAAAGAAATAATTATTAACTACTCAACATATGTTCTTTAGCTGCGCATGAGAATGTTTTGCTGTTTTAACTATTTTCTACCAATATTTGCACCTTGAGGATGTTTGGATAGTAACAGCTTTATGTTATTTTCGTTTACTTGGCCTATGAACCGGTGAAGAGATGGAAATGAGGAATTTCTCCATATTCCCTCACAGTGGTCAAAAATAATTCTGATATTTTAAAGGGCTTTTCTTCTCTGAACGTATACTTTTGAGCAGGTTAACACTTAAGATGTCCCTCTGCTTTCTCCTTTGCCTAGGATACATCATTTACTACAGTACGGACGTGAACGCTGAAATCCACGACTGGGTTATTGAGCCCGTGGTGGGGAACAGGCTGACCCATCAGATCCAAGAGCTGACCCTCGACACGCCCTATTATTTCAAAATTCAGGCTCGCAACTCGAAGGGCATGGGGCCCTTGTCTGAGGCGGTGCAGTTCAGAACCCCTAAAGGTAAAGCATCACCCAAACAGCCTCCTCGTTTTCCGAGCGCAAGCTCTAGAAGATCCCGGTAGCATGAGGTTTATATTTAAACTGGGGAAGAGAGGAAGGCAATTTGGCTGCAACGACGTTTTCTCTGGGGTTGCGTGTAGTTAATACCTATGCAAATGTTGCTCCGCTGTCTGATCGTGCTGTCTCGGTGGTTGGAAGTGAGAGCTCTAGTTAGGCTGCTTATGCTGCGTGAAACTTTGCTTCTCGCTCCTTCAAGCCTTGTGATCTTTCTCTTGTTTTTTTCCTTCCCTGTGCTTGTCCTGCTAGCTGAATCCTCAGATAAAATGCCTAATGATCAAGGTAAATCCATAGCCACGCGCTCTCTTTTATTCCATCCTTCACACGTGTTGTTTTTCCTGTCCATGTGCTGTTGCATTGCCTAAATGAGACAACTGTCTGCTGCTCTGACCGTAAATGAGCGCGTTGCTGTTGCAGTGGAAGAGCGGGAAGGTCCTGTCTGTGCTTTGGGTGTCAGGAACGTAAAGCCATCTCTGTAGTCAGATGTCCCGTGAGGGGCCGGGCGGGTTGTGCCAGAGCTGAATCGTTCTCTCAAAAGGGGTTTGGGTTAAGTGACGCTCCAGCTCCGACCACTGACGATCTCAGGACACAGAGGTGGAAGATCGAACAGTTCTCTAATTAGCCCAAGCGGTGGTTTGTGAGCTCTGCATCTGCAATTCTTTTCATCAGAAAGGGAAGTACGCCTGCTCTAGGAAGAGATTCCGCTTGTCAGCTCCTTTAGGCTCCCCAAGAGCACAGCATTAGCTCCTAAAAGCCTTCAGGTTTTCAAATGCTAGCTGGAAAAATGGTAGCTTTGAGTTTACCACATTGAATTATAAGGTGAGCGTCCCAGGGCTATTTTGCTTTCTTCCACATAACCTACCAGCGCAATAAAAAGAGGAAGAATTAGTCTAAAGGGATGAGTTGAAAAGGACATTGGCACGCAGCTTAGACATACAATTAAATAGCTCCTAAAGGGCTTGACTTGCTTTTCAACTTGTTACTTAGAAGTAATTTATTAAATATGCTTTTACCTCCTGTGCGCCAAGCGATGCTGACACTCGACAGGTACGGAGCAAATTCCCAGGCAGCCTCGTGCAGCGGGGCCGCGGCACGGCTGCTCCCGGGGGAAGCTGAAGAAGTTTTGTGTCAAAGTAATGTGGTGTACAGTGGCTGTCTTCTGTTCTGCGCTGTTCTAACCTCCTTCCAGCAGATAGCGAAGTCTCCTCATCTGTCATTCTCATCCTAAAGTCATCTGTTCTTCTAGTAACAATTTCATTTGTATCATTATATAATTTATAAATCGTAAAAGCCAAGGGAGTTTTGTTGGTCTGTGCAGGTGACTTTGTGTATCTTCTTATCTCCTCCTGTTATTTTATGTCATCTGTTACCTTCAGCGGCAATTATTTTAATTTGCTTTCACAGTGTTATTAAGGATGTTGAATTACACTTGGCCGAGCACAGGTCTTTGCAGAACTCATTAGATATATCCCTTGTGAATAATGATTCTGCAATTAGAATTCTTATTCTTATCAGTTAATTAGTTGTTAATCTTGTTAATAGGGGCCACGTTGCTGGTTTATTATGCTGTTTTTAACAAAAGCATCGTACAGCACTCAGGACAGTGTTTCAAGGGAGTCTAACCATAGTCTGTCCGTAGTTAGCGTGAGCCTGGCGTTGCGTTTGTTTGGAAATACCTCTTCTAAGTCCCAGAGGAAGATGAGCAGAAGGGCTGGCACCACCTCCCGCCCGGCCCCTTTTCCGTGTTGAAAAGACCAGCGGTGCTTTTTACTGGTGCCCCAGCGCATCTCCAGCGCCAGGTTCGGGGATGCAGAGAATCCGTCTAGGGGAGGAGTTTTCATCTCTTGCAGGGCAAGTTATCTGATCCTACAGGTGTCGGCGTGTTACATACAAGCCGTTTAAAATGCCGTCACTTCATCGCTGCTGCAAAATTATTAGTTCAATACTTCAGAAGGAGAACGTGTTTTCTCTGTTGCACGTCCTTGAACGCTCAGTTCTTCTTGACTGGAGAGGCTTTGCAACGGAGACGATCCTTCTCCTGCTGGGGCACCTGCCAGATTTGCAGGCTTTGGGCGGGGGATTGTGCAAATCAATCCAAAAATGCACAAGGCTGATGGATTCCTGTAAGCAGAGGAAGAGGCCGGCGCGGTAGGTCAGCTCTTGTTTCACCAAAACTGTCTTCACGATACTTCGCCATGACTTGTGGTGAAGGTGAAACAAATGGAGAAGAATGGGGAGAAGCTGAAAGCAGGTTTTCATGGATAGGCAGGGACTTAATATGATGCTTGCTGTGCTTTTGATTCTCCACTCGTTTCCAGTCTTCCAGAGTAATTAGGTATGAGGAAAAGGAGCCTGTATAATTACTGTTTCAAGGTGATTAAAAGCCATTTGCCTTAATATAGGCCTCTGTGTGACTGCAAATAATTTTTATTGTAAGTTTAAAGATGAATACTAGGAGAGGCTCCTGAGCTTAACTTAGGAAAACAACAACGCAGGAAACTAATTATTCGATAGCCCTTTTGAAGGTTCTCTTTTTGGAGAAGCGCATTTGCTGTTCAAAACCAAATTGTGTTGTGGGGTGAGGAAAGAAGGAAAGACAAAAACGCTGCCAGTGGTTCAGAGAAGTTCTGAAAGAGCCACCTGAGAAATGCTGAAGTGTGTGTGCGTACCTGTGTGTAAATTCACCACGTCTCCGACCTTTTCAGCTTCAGGATCTGCGGGGAAGGGAGGCCGCGCAGTGGACATAGGACCCGATTACAAACCACCACTTGGTGGTAAGTGCCGTTGTAAAGCTCGTCAGCCAAAATGCAGCGTCCTGGTGTTTCGCCGAGTGATGCTGTAGCCTACTGAAAAGACTGATTCCGTCTGGTGCAGTAATTTTTGCTCCTTCTGGTGGGAGTTGTTGCCACTCCAGCAGTTGTAGCACGCTTCTTCCCTGCTGGGGGGGATATGGAAAAAAATACCATCGCGTGCATTTGCGATTCAGTCTCGCTAAGCAGCTCCTGTTCCCAGTTTAGTTTTTAACAGCTGCTATAGCGCACAAGTGTAAAATGAATTCAGAAAGAACACATGAGGAAGGAAAAAATCATCTTAACTCCTTGCCCTTACCAGCACCGTGCACTGCGGAAGCCTTGGCCCAAGGTTCCCCTCCTCAGCCTCCCACAAAAGGTGTTTCTGGTACCGGTACCAGCTCGTGTGGCGGTTGGATCTGGGGGTGGCCTGAAGCGCTACAGTTGTAGCAAGGTCCCAGATTAACTCTCCTTCGGCTTTAAACCGTTGCGGTTTTTTAATGATAACTAGTTGAATTTTTAATGATAACTGTGAGCTGGATCTCGAAAGCATCTTAGAGATTTAACAATTGTACAGAAACACAATTGGCAAATGACCAAAAGAAATAATCAAGGACTTTGCTTGAAATCCTGGCAGACAAAGCCTCTTTCTCCTCCTGCTAATCTGTCTGATTCTACAAGTCTTGGCTGGGCCCTGCTTTCGACGGGGATTTTCTGTATCTAATAAATAACCCCTTTCTCCCTTCCCAAACCTTTCCAGGCAGTAACAGTCCCCACGGAAGCCCAACTTCTCCCTTGGACAGCAACATGCTCCTTGTCATCATAGTGTCCGTCGGAGTCATCACCATCGTGATCGTGGTGATCGTCGCCGTCTTCTGCACCCGTCGTACAACTTCCCACCAAAAAAAGTAAGGTGTCTGGGTGGCACTTTGCCCTGTCCTGCCTTTCTCCCTTAATTCTATTATTTGGTCTTGTCTTTATGATGCTTTAGAGTTTATGACTTGGAAGTCTTGGGGGCTGTAGAAGTTCTGTTCCGACAACAGGCCAGTGATGGAGTTTGAATCCCGGGGTTCACAACACGCATCAGTACAGCTAAATGGTCATGCCTGCAGTGATGATGAGGATGGTCTCTTCTTCCTAATCCGTGTTTCAGACTTTACCAGCCATCAAGGGTTTACAGGCACACTGGGGCGATGCTCTCATATACCTGCCCTTGCCCCGTTCCGACAGGAAATTATTGTTTCAAATATTGTTTCCAAAACCGTGCTGCCTTTTATAGGCTCCTGAAGGTTGTCCCTGCATGTTCTTTGAAAGAACTCAACAGGGCTGAAAGCAATTTTTTACGTTTGAAAAGACTCTGTTAAGCGAACCAGAGTTTTAAGGAAGGGATTAAAAGGAAGGCTTAGAAGATCATCTCCACTTGCTTTGCTGAAGCTGAACCATCCTGCAAAAGCGCAAGTTCTTCAGGAGGGGAGAGCAAGGATATGAGAATGATGGTCCAGCAAAGGGGGACGTGCCTGGGAGAAGGCAGAATTCATGGGGCCGCGCCCAAGAGACGTGTTTTCTTTTCAAAGAGCAGAAATAACCCTGTGAGATCTTGCCTTTGTTGTCCCAGTTTCTAAATGCCCCCTCTCTTAGAAGCAGCAAGCCCCCGCTGCAGAGCTCAGAGCAGGGTGCTGGCAGCACATCTGGCTGCCAACCACCTCCAGAAGAGACGCTGGTATTTTCAAAATGACGTTTATTCCTGCCTCAGCCGTTTCTAGGGAACGTGCTCCCCAGGAGGAACGCCTTCCTCCGCCACTGCCAGGGCCCGAAGCGAGCAGTGTGTGGAGGGCTGTGCTGGAACTCCGCGTTTTCCCTTCCCAAAAGTCCCATTGTGCCCGATCTCTGCCTCGGCACCGGTTTGCTGCTGCTGCCGCTAGTCAAGAGCGAGGAAAAGCACACGGGGTAGAGGTGTCTAACCTCAGCGGTGGTAAAATGACTGTCCTTGTCATTAATCATCTTCAGAATTACCCGCCCTCTTGGGATAATTGGCTATTTGCACGCTCCACGCTGCCATTTGAGGTTGGTTGTAAGCCCTGGAGTACGGGCACAGCGTGACGTGCGTACGCTTCGTGGTTAGAATATTCCCTTCCTAATCGTCAGTACTGGAAGCTTAATTTTTGTTAATGAAAGCTTAGGCTGTAGAGCGTGTGGTAGCATCTGAGACAAATTCCGTGGCATCGGAGTTGCAGAACATGCTTTGAGGTGTCAGATGTGCTTGTATGTAAAATTCCAAGCTTCCTGCTCAGTGGGGAGCTTTGCTCAGCTGGGTACAAGAGCCGAAGGAAACCTCGGTGCACATGTGCCGCTTCCAACCGGTGAAAGGACACCTACATCTAAGAACACGCCGTTTGTTTTCCTTCCCAAGGAAACGAGCTGCCTGCAAATCGGTGAACGGGTCCCATAAGTACAAAGGGAACTCCAAAGATGTCAAGCCTCCTGACCTTTGGATCCATCACGAAAGACTCGAGCTGAAGCCCATTGATAAGTCTCCGGATCCCAATCCAATCATGACAGACACCCCGATCCCTCGCAACTCCCAAGACATCACCCCGGTTGATAATTCCATGGACAGCAATATCCATCAAAGGCGGAATTCCTACCGAGGTGAGCTATCAGTGACTACCATAACTTTGCTTAAAATTAAATATATTTTACCGCATCTGGTGAAATCACTTTATTGACGTATTATTCAGTTACCTTTATCTTCTTTTGTTCTTATTTTCCAAGTAGTGAATTGGGTTTGTGCCTAGTTCATAAGAGTCTCTGCAAAGTACAGATCACATGTTGTAGTGAGAAAACTGAGCGCCCAAGAGTGAAATCCTGAATTTCCCTGGGTAGATACCGATCAGTAATCCGAAGATCATCTACCAAATGTTTCGTATTAAACTCCTGAGAGAGGTGTGTGGCGTTTTTCAAACGCACAATCAGGTTTTTACGCAGCTGCTGCTCAGCCCGTGAGGTGTGGGTGAGTTCTCCCTTGGTGTGTGGTTAACCTTACCCATACGTGGGACTCTTGGTCCTGCCACCCCGAGCTGCTCTGCCAGGGCCTGGAGAGTTTCTCCAGTGCCCAATAATCTTTACCCTCTTTTCCACCTTCTAGCGAGGGATGAAAGAGCTGTTTTTATCAATTATGAGTCACAGAACCGCTTTCAAATAGGACAGCCCAGAAATAAAGAGAGGAGGATTGGAATCATCTGGTGTGGTATCGCACAGTCTTGCTGCAGCGGTAAATAACCTTCAGTATTTTTCCTTCAGGGCATGAGTCAGAGGATAGCATGTCCACCCTGGCAGGAAGAAGGGGGATGAGGCCCAAGATGATGATGCCTTTTGATTCGCAACCACCTCAGCGTAAGTCAAGAGCCCACCTGCCAGCTGGCTTGAAACCGAGAGCACCCAAACAAGCCACGGGGATGCTGTAGGCACAGGCACCCGCGCTCACGAGCTGCCTTCCTACTTTATTTCTCCTAAGTCACTCTGTCCTATCTGCAGCGGAGGCAGTTCAGAGAGGGCACCCCGAATCCCTTGTCCCGAAGGCAGAGTTAGAGGCAGGTGAAAGGGAACGCTGCAGAGCTGTGCTGGAGCGAGCAGGAGGCGTGCTGCAGAAGTGGAGAAGAGGTAACGTGTCCAACGGTCTGTCCAGCCTCCAGCAGCAAAGCTGCAGGTGCTTTTGAGGGAGAGCCTGTGCGCCTGCCGGCTTTTTTATGCCACCTCTTTGCACCCTGCCAGCACCCAGCTGTTACACAGGCATTGTAGAGAGCTGGTATATCTCTGTCAGGTTTTTCTCTGCTGTTTTCTCCTCCCCAGACCCATCAGAGCTTTTGTAGGCTCCCCTCACAAGGCACCTACTCCATTCCCTTTATCACCCTCCACCTGAGATTGCAAGAGCTGCCCCACCGAGGTCTCGCAGAGCTGGACGCGGTGTCCTCTGCCTTGTTCTCGATCCCTTTGTCGCTGAACGAGGTGCTACGTTCTGTTGGCTGTTTTGGCTCCCGTTGCATCTTGAGCTTGCGTCAGCCCTAGCCCCAAAAACTCTTTGGGGAATTGTAAGTAACCAGCTTTCAGCCCGTAAAAGAGCTTTCCCTCGGCAACAACTTAGTGTGTTAGCTTTGGAGCGGAGCTTCAGGCTTCGCCCAGCGCTGCGTTCATGCTCAGCCCTGGAGCTGGGTAATTGCTACCCCAGCCTCTTGTGTTTTATGCAATTATTTCACATTACGTTTCCGTTTTCTAACTTCCTGCCTTCCTTACCTGAAGCGCTCAGTTTTCTTGGCCTCTACCTGCTTCTCCAAGTGTCCCGATGAGCTGATCAGCTGAGTTTGTGAATTTTCAACTGTTACTTTGCTTGACAACCTTTTTTGCAAGAGTAGCGTCTTTTTGCCTTGGTTTTGAAATAAGTGCTCTGAGTTTTCTCCCAGTTCGACATGTATGAGGGAGGAGTGGAGGATGCAGCATTACACTAATAATCTTGAGTTCCTTTAAAGTTTGTCTGCTGGCAGATATGTCTCACAGAGGACATTGCAGCTGTTGGATGCTAACGATTTCCTGTCCTGTGCCGGGTGCTAGAGCATGATGAGTTCAGACTCGAGTGACCCCGGAACAAACTCAGACTGCAGTAGGTCCTGCCTTGCACTCTTCTCTACACGGGATGCAGCGCCGGGTACACAGAGCATGAGATGTTTGTCTCCTCTAGGAGCCCCTTGCTGAGGTGTGCAGAGTGCTCCACAGCAACAGCGTAGCAACGGGACCCTTCCTACTGGGTTAGGAGGAGATGGAAGGTCTTGTGGCGTGCCTCGGGGCTGGAGATGGCTTTTGTGACTTTGTTTGACTTCTTACCCTGTTTGCCAAAGCTCTGAGGACTTCAGTTGTAGGCTTCTGGTTTATAGTAAGTGGGAACATTAACTTAATGTCTTTAGATACCTTTTGGCAGAAGCTGCACAGAAAACCACCACTGGTCCGTGAGGCCCCTTCTCAGCAAGCAGTAAGGCTTTTTTCCCCCCTTGCTCACCGCATTCTGTTAGGATATGCCTTCAATAGTGTGTGTGATTTTGACGGTGGCTGCAAACACGTCCAGGCAGTTTCATGTACCAATGCGCGGTATATTTGATAGGGATTGAAACGCTGGCTGAAACGCGGGGATGGACCGGTGGTTTCTGCTAATAGAAGTAATTAAAACATTAATGCCTGTAATATTTTACGCTTCCTACCTTGCGGACACATCAGAGGACTCCTGGTGTCTGATGGCTGTGGCCTCTGCCCGGAGTTCTGATCACTGAGCTTCTGGGGGTTACTGCTCCATTTGCCAGATCCCTGCGAGACAAAGAGGCATTTGAATCTTGCTGGAAGCTCTTAGAATCTCTGACGCTTCGCATCCCCTTGGCAGCTGTCTCACGGGCTTAAATCGAGAACCTACTGACTGCTCAGGATTAGGGTTTAGTTACTCTTCGCTTAGAAAAGGTTGATAATGACGCTGGCTTTCTGTTGGCGTAGCTCGTTGGGAGAGAGAACTTGTTTATTACAGATAGCTGCAAATCTCTACGTATCCCGCCTCCCCTGATCCACTCACACACCCTGCCCTGCTGACAGGCTCTGTTCCAGGAAAGGAGGAAGTCAGAGAGTTCAGGTTTGTTTAGTCAGCCCCGGAGTTCACACCGCACGCATCCATGCAAGAAGCCTGAACGGAACTCGCCATTATAGTGATGGGTTTCTGCAGCATGTCGTTCCTGGAAAGTAACTCTGGACAATTTCCAGAAAAGGTTCAAACAAAAATAACCAACCCCCACCGGTTGTTTTTTCTTTATGGCGCTAGTGGTGGCGTTTCCCTCCTGGTTTTTGGGTTGAGGCTCTTTTGTTTGGATGCTTTTAAGCGGCTCAGTATTTCAGCCTGGCGTAAGAGCTAAATTCTGTGCATGCGAGGCTTGGTTTTGCTGTTACCGCAAAAGGGCGAGGGCAAAGGACGATTTGCAGTACGTATAAAATTCACGTGTCTCAAACAGGCAAAAAGAAAACAGCGAGGTCATAAAGAGGGGGGGAAAAGAGGTTTTTGGAGTGCGCTGGAGCAGAGCTTTGCTAAGGCTGCACAGGGAGTGAACGGAGCTGTCGGTGCCTCCTCCTGCTCTCCTCATTTGTCTTGCGTTACTGAATTAACCAAAGGTGCCACGGTCGGTGGCAACGTTAAGGAATTCCGTGAGGGCATCACGCCTGTGCCGCTTCACCGTGCTGAGCGTTGGCTCCCCTGTTCAGCGGCTCTGGGGAGACGGGAGGGATGCGGTGCATTTCAGTACGAGCGCACGCCTGTCTCTATGTTAAGCGTTTTTCTGTCTTGTGTTCATTCGCAGCTGTGATTAGTGCTCATCCCATCCATTCACTCGATAACCCTCACCATCATTTCCACTCCGGCAGCCTCGCTTCTCCAACTCGCAGCTATCTCCATCACCAGGTCAGCCCGTGGCCGATGGGCACTTCCATGTCCCATTCAGACAGGGCCAATTCCACAGGTGAGATATGAACGACGAGGTGGATTTTGCTTGTGATGGAACAATGGGTGACATCTGGAAATCAAAGCCTGACTCTTCACTTGGTCAGTCTCCGTTGTGGTGGTAGAGCGATGGGTTTCAGTACAGACAAAATCCTCGATAGGTTGAGTGTTCTGTGAAGGGTTGATTGTGTAGATCAGAAATTGAACCTTGAGATACGTGATGATGTCCTTGGAAAAGGAGCCTCAGTGTTTCATGTGCAGCTTTATAGGAAGATTCCTTATTCTGAAGCCTTCAGCCCTAGAGTTTGAAACATCAGATAGGATCTAATTTTAGCTACTTAATGTGATAATTTTTGTCCTGATCAGTTGTGTTTGAAACAGAGAGAGGACAAAAGTCCAGCCTTCGCTACTCAGCGCTGCCATTCGTTAATCTTTTTGAAGCACACACACAAAATTGTGCTGGTTTCTATGCAGGATTTTCAGGCTTGAAGCAGAATCATTTGCAATAGTTTTCGTAATGTCTCCGGTGCTCTGAAAAATTCTGAAGCAACAGAATTGCACGTAGGTGACATTTTGAGATGAAGTGAAGCCTGAGCTTCTCTAGCTTCAGGTCTACATTTGAAACTAAGGTTGGCCACAGCCAACAGCGTTGTTTCCTATGGAAACAGTTCCTGAGGCTACAAAGATAGAGGCGGGTGATACGTTAGAGGCAGAGGTTTCCCTTGTTCTCTTCGTGCTGCTGCGGTGACAGCTCTCGCGATCCAGATCTTTTCCTGCATGTGGTCCGAGTCGGATCACGATGCCCTCAACTGAAGATACCACCTCATTGTTCTCTCAGCTCAGGGCAGAGCAGAGATCACAGCCAACATTTCTGTTCAAAAAAGCGAACCACTGTTTCTTTGGCTTTCCTGTCTGCTCTAGAATCGGTTCGAAACACCCCCAGCACGGACACCATGCCGGCGTCCTCGTCTCAGCCGGGCGCCGACCACCAGGACCCTGAGAGCAGCGCAGGCTCTTACCTGGCTAACGCACAGGAGGAGGATTCGGCTCAGAACCTCCCCACGGCGCACGTCCGTCCTTCCCACCCGCTCAAGAGCTTCGCGGTGCCGGCGGTTCCACCAGCTGCTCCCGCCTATGACCCTGCGTTGCCAAGCACGCCGCTGCTGACTCAGCAAGGTGAGCCGGGGGAACTGGCAAAACACGCTTGCCAAAAAGAGATTTTTAAGAAGAAAATAAAAGAGGCTCCTTAAATGGCAGGGAATAGATCTGGGCATCAAAGGAAATGTGTCAGAGGCTGGAGTGAATTTTGTTGGTATAATTTTCAAGGCCCTTTTCTTTTATGTACATAAGATAAACTAGACAAAAATCCAGCACTCGCTCCCTCATTTCAAGTGTTCATCTTCCTCTAAGAGGATCCTTCCTATTCTGCTTTCAAGGGCTTTTTGAATGGGCAAAAGATCTAATGAACTGAGGCATAACTCTGTAACAATTTATTTTAAGCTCCTAACCATCCAGTTCACTCGGTGAAGACTGCGTCGATTGGGACTTTAGGAAGAACTCGACCTCCTATGCCCGTGGTAGTTCCCAGTGCCCCGGACGTGCAGGAGACCACCAGGATGCTCGAGGACTCGGAAAGCGTAGGTACTCGGACGCTGCCAGCGCCTTTCTTTGGCAGCGTTATCAAACCGTGGCGAGTCTCTCTTTATGTGACACCCGTACACTTGAGGAATGTCTGCGCCGAGACTTGCAACGGCTCCTGACTTCCACCGGGAGCTGTGAACCCCTCTAGAAAATCCTAGTGCAGGTGCCTCCCACACCAGCTGCAGCTTCCTGTGCTGCTGCAGAGCATCCAAAGTGTCGCTGCAGAGAGAAAATTTAGCGTGAATGCCAAAAATGTTTAAAGCCATCATCCCAAACATGAAAGCGTCCCGAAAGATGCAACCAGGTATGGGGCTGCTTTGGAAAGAGCTTTTAAGAAGTGAGGCTGTTTTGGGCACCAGGCATCGGAAGAGCTGTTTTCCTTCCCACTTGCAAGCCAAGAAGTTAGTGCTTTAGCTGTTGTATTACTGCTACTAAAAACGCTGATTCCAAATGAATAGAAAAATTTCTATTTTTATTTCTTTCCTTATTGTCCTTTCCTTTTGTCAGCCCCGTGATTTGATTTGTATGCGCTGGTCTAGGAACCGTACGCATGCTTGATTTGGTGCGCTGCTGCCCTTCTGTCTAGTTGTCATTCCTACTGCTTTTTGGTTTTTTTTTGGCCGGTACCAATAGTATACTCACCAATTCATTGATGAATAAACTACCGGTATTTAAATATAGCCATTAATACATTTCAGTAAGAAATCAGAACAATATAAAGTCAGCACAGCACGCTGCTAGTTAAATTACGAGTTTTAAAACTAGGCTTAGGTATGATTTGAACTGATTCTGCTTTTTTATGAGAGTCCGTAGGAATGAGTGTGAGAACTTGCGGCTCGCCGCTCTTTGTCCGTGTCGGCAGACAAAGACACGGGACAGAGATGACTCTTCTGGTGCAAGGGTTTGAGATCATCATTGTTGTTATTGGTGTCTGTCTACATCCACGCATCGCTAACGGGATGATGGTAGCTGAAGCTGGGCAACCGAGGCTAAAAACGGGAGTATGATTTTTAGCAAGCGTCGTGATTCTCAAAATAGGCATATTGAAGTGATTCCTTCGACCTTTTTTTCCAGTTGAGCTGGGAATACTGCTCTAAAATATCTACTGTGGTTCAAAGCAAGCTGTTATCTTGAAGCAGGAATTGATACAAGGAGAACAGATAAGATGATCAGAGTCTTAAAAATCAGTGAAACTATGAATCCCTATTGCGAGATCTGCACTTAAAATAGAGAGTTGTTTCAAGTTAGCAATTCCTGTAACTGTCGATAAATCTGCTTCTGCTTATTCGTGTGCCAGGGTCGCAATCTACACCCAAATCACTGCTTTTTTCTTCTGATTTCTTATTCTGTCCCTCTTTCAAGAGGTGAAATCCCCTTGTCAGTAACTCTTTACGTCTCCCACAGAACTACGAACCGGATGAGCTGACCAAAGAGATGGCCCACCTGGAAGGACTCATGAAGGACCTTAACGCCATCACTACAGCGTGACCACCTTCACCAGGACATGACTCCAGCCAGCTTCACAAGTCTTGGGACTCAGCCTTGGAACACAAGGAATTGTACAGAGGGGGGGGGGGAAAAAAAAGAAAGAAAAAAAAAAAAGAAAAAAGGGAAAAAAAATCAAGCAGGAAGAAGGACAGCACATGAGAGCATACACGGAAAGCAAATGAACCAACCAGTGCGTTTTTGTGCTGCAGCTGGTCAAAGAGACAATGACCTTTCTTGTCACCGTCCTGCGATGAAGTCGTTGCCAAGTTGAATTCCACTGACCTGCCAAGACGGCGCAGGACGGGACGCATCGGGCTGAAATCTACAGCATCCGGACAAAAGGAAAAACAAAAGTGGACTTGACAGGTTGTGGTTTTTTTTCTGGTCAGGTTTTGTCTCAGTGGTGTGATCGCCCTGCCTTTTCAGTGTTGGACATTCGCATTTATGTACAATTTTATTTGTGTTTTTATTTTATCTTTTTTTTTTTTTTTTATAAAAAAGGAAAAAAAAAAAGTTGTAAGAAAAAAAAAGAAAAAAAGGAGAAACTGTTGTTTTCCACAGCCTAGGCTGACGTTTGACTGCTTGTTCTATTGTGTATGAAAATTCATTGCCAGCGTGGGTTGTTCTGTTTTGGTTTTTATTCTGCGTATAATTACGTCCCCTTCTGGCAGTTAATCCACGGCCTTTTGGGATGCTGCACTGCTATTTGTAAGCTTTTTTTATTATTTTTATATTATAATTATTAAAAGCCTGACTTTCTCCTCTCATCACTGTGAGATTACCGCTCTGTTTGAATCGAAATGTAATTTTGAAAGGCTTGTTTGTCGCTTTTTTGTGCCGTTTCAATATTTCGAGTGGGGAAAAGTAGATGGGGAAGGGGAGGGGACCCACGGGGAGGTTTCATGATTGTTGTTTTCCTGTCTCTCTCCATTGCCGGGCAAGACCGAAGAAAAGGAAAGCATCTTCTGGGACATCCTTCCTGTACCTTCGGCACACGGTGTCTCTGGTTACGGAATTGCAGCGAGAGCCTCGTTTAGAAACGTGAAAATAATTCCTCCTGTACAGTAGGGTTCCTTATGTTTAGACGACACGACGGCTGATTTTGGCAGCGGTTCGGAATGCTGGTTTTGGCATCCTGGAAGGTTTGGAGCACCGCACCTCGCTGCTCAGGGCTGAGCTGCCTGGACCTCCGCGCGGCAGAGAACCTCGGTGGGACCTCTTCTCCTCCACAGCCTCCCGGGCAGGCGCGGCAGCGAGGCCAACCCCCGGGCAGTGTCGCTATCCCAGGTCATCGAAACGAGAATCCTTCTCTTAAGGATCCTTCAGAGACGTAAGCGAAGCAAAAATCATGTATTTTTTTACACTTTTTGGAACCATTGGAGATGAAAACCAGTAGTAGCAACTCAGGTGCTGTTCATGTATCTGTCGAGAGAGGAAGGAAAGTGAAAAGGGAACTACTGTGAGGGGAGGGGGGAAAAAAAAAAGCCAGTTTTTCCTTTTCTCCTTGATTGCCCTGCCCTGTGAAGAGGAATGGCGTGAAAAGAGGGGCTGTGCTTCAGTGAGAAAAAAGGAACAGACGCAGTGCCCGGCTGCCGGCCTCCCGCGCGCCATCGTTTTGAAGGCGAAGGGGAACTCTCCGCTTCCCGCGGCTTCGGCTGGCGAAGCCGTCCCGGCGGAGGCTCAGCGGTGCCGCCGGAGGACGCGCAGGTAACGGGCATCCACCCCGGGGCGAGGAGGAAATATTGCCAAGCTGCTTCCACGTGAAAAACCCAACAACTTTGCTTCATTTATCGCATCCACCTGCCTGGAGCTAAAGCTGTGGGCCCGCCGCCGTGCGAGGGGAGCCGAGGAGCCAGCCCGGAGAGCGGCAAGGTTGGGCTCTGCTCCTGCTTCCTTCCTTCTCCTGGCCTCGCTCTTGTCCTTTCCAGGCCGTGGGGACACCCACTGCCTTTACTGGGTGTTGGGGAGGGAAGCGCCCTGGGCCAGCCGGATAATTGATATTTGGCCTTGGAATCAATACGATTCGAATTCTGTATTGAAATAATACACTAGGCACCCTGTCCTGAAAGGAATTGGGGAAGGGGGGATGTTTTCCTTTGCCTATTTTTTACCTATACCCAAAGAAATGCCATCGTACATACACAGTATTCTTAGCTGGTGGGTCTTTGTGAATATTACTTACATAAAACACCAGGAATGTTAATATTGCCATGGAATTTTGGGGAGGGGGAATATTTTTAATGCTAAAACAACTGTTCAAAGTTGGTTTTTTTAAGGTTAAACTAAAAAGGAAAAAAAAAAAAAAAAGAAGAAAAACATTTATTCGATTCAGTGTACAATCTGTATTGCACTTTTTCACATTTTAATGCGACGTTTTCTTACGTATCCTGTGATTTTACACTTTGGAACATTGTGTATCCTTGTAGTGTCATAGTCAAGCTGGTAAGTGGCAGCTTCCCTCAGAGACATGTGGGGAAAAGGAAAAAAACCAAACCTGTATATTGTTTTCTGAGTCTATAAGTTCAAGGACTGCTGTAGATGTCGACCTTTTCTGTACAATTATTTTCTTTGCTTTTCTGTAGTATTTGCTGTATACTCTATGGCTTTTTTTAATAACTTCATGGTTATTATTTTGTATTGGCCATCCAATACACTTTTTTTAAGCCAATCAAATTCTGCTCTGCTGGGAGAGTTTGTTCTCTTTTCAGTTCTTCCTATTTGGGAATTTATTTAGCATTTGGGGATACTACATTTAGCCTTTGGGGTTACTAGAGGTCATTTTTACCCCAAAACCAGAGCCCAGGGGTTACTAGAGGTCACCAATTAGCAGTTGGG
>JAVSBS010018068.1:16832-82319 GCA_033124195.1 Coracias cyanogaster | reverse complement strand
GGCGGCGGCTGCGGCGGGGCCTGGGGGCGGGGCCAAGGCTCCGCGGCTCCCGCCCGCCATCTCCAGCCCTCTGAGGGAGGAGCGGGCAGAGGGGAGGCCCCTGCGGAGCTGCTCCACCTCCCCCAGCTCTCATCTCTCCAGCAAGGGTCCAGATCCGTGTCCTTGAGTTGATATAAATACGTCTCACTCCGTCCCTCGCTCTCTTGCAGGACCTGAGCACGGGAGGCTGCAGCAGGCACCCCCGCTCCCTCTGTCCCTCTCACCGGAGCCACCACCATTGCCATCTTCTTTATTATTAATATCTTCCTGCCAGGCTTTCTGTGAAAAGCACTGCTCTGTGAGGACATGAGCTCTGTCTGCGCTTTCAGGCTAAGGTGACAGCCCACATTGGTTCCTTCATCCATCTCCACCTTATTGCTGTCAGAGTTCCCATTAATTTCACTTTAAGTAGAAAAGGCTCGTTGGGAATACATAATAAAAAGACATAAAATTGGCATCTTTCTCCTTCACAGTATCCGCAGCTGAAGAAGGACCCAAAAATAAAATTTTGATGATGAAAAGATACTTGCCAAAAGTCATCTGCGCTCTACAGGTTCTCCGGATTTCTCCTGCAAGATTAACCCGCAGCCTGGGAGTGAAACGACGGGAGCCTTTTCAAAGCACTAATCACTGATGGAGAGTGCACATTTCTGCTTCAGGACATGAGAATCAAAGGTGCTTTCTCTGGAAAACAGAAATCAGAGGGTGTTCTTTATACGTGGAAGGCTGTATCATTAACTGAGTAGAGGAAAAGAGCTCCACAAATGGTTAGAAAACAGGATGCAAGAAATAATGATAGAAACACCCAACTCACAGTATGATAACCACACCGTTGGAAGGAAGGAGGTAGATCCTCCAAGATCATTCCCAAAAAAAAAGTAAATTTCTGTTGTCTGTTCCCAAACATTTCACTCAAATGGAAGTAGTCATTCACAGCTCGCAGACATTTTGAAGTTCAGGGTTTATAATGTACGGTTTACTTGGATATAAGTATACAGTCAGTAAATAAGTTGAACAACTGAAATATCCACCTTTCATTCAAAACAGGAGTTCAAGAGTATGCTCTTCTTCCTGTGGAGCTAGGAAAAAGCTAGTAAGAAGTGTGAAAGACAAAGAAATAACAACACAAATAATTGTCGTCTGCTATTATATTTCCAAGCTGATTGTTACTGACTATAATAATCAGGAAGATATTTCAATACACACAGTTTTCTTACAATTCTCAACATGAGCAGTTCAGATGCCATTAACTTTTATATGAATATGGTTCATCCTCTTCTCCCTCACTATCCCTGTCATCCATAACATCTATAAGGCCCATTACTAGAATCTAGTGATTAATACCATGAAATCCTCTCATGACCACAATATGCTGGAAAAATGTTAGATAAAATCCCAAATTCTTTATTTAAGTTATGACAGTCAGTGGCAATCTAAGGAAGACACCAAAGCAAGGCCTGAGCAAAGACTTCTGGATACACTCATTAATTATTTTCAGTACGTAATCATATTATTCTAAGCTGGCAAAAATAAAGCAGGAAGCCAAAGAGATAAATAATTGGTTCTAATCTGTCCTTTTCAGTGGCAGTACAAGAATAAGCAGAGCACGTGTTGCTCAAGGGACTTGTATATACGCCTTGCAAACAATAGTTAAGGGGTACAGAGCAGCGTCTTTCCCACTGAAATGCATTCCTCCCTCGATTGAAACACTGCCCCATTTAACAATTGAGAAAAGGAAGTGCAAAATACGGCATCCAATTGACATTACAGATGTTGTTTTCCGTACGCGACGATGTGCTGCTACATCTGCTTCTGCGGCCCCCTCTTGGGACTGCTAGTGAAAAAGAATGGGTGGCAGGGAGGTCACAGATGTTCTCCCATGTCACAATAGCATAAATGAAAACTATAAACCCTTAGGGTGACGCGAATCAAATCACAGAGGAATTTACATATCAAAATGACAAGAACCACTACATGACTTGATGGCCACGTTCTGCATCTGGTTTCATTTCCACAACAACTGCGAAGGCCAAATGCACCTGCGTAATTCAAAGGATGCAAAGCTGGAGATGGTTAAGAAAAATCCACGCTACAGAGAAAAAAAAAAATGCCATCCTTATAAGACCATAGAAGCAGCAACCTAGCAAAGCCCCAGAGAACATCACCCTCAAGTGTCAATATGACAAGTGAAAAATTATCACAAGCATCTGCAAGGATCACTCTTGAGATACAACAGAACAACAGCTCAACACATTTCTGCCCATCTTACATACAACTCAGAGACTAAAAAGAACCACCTGAAATCTCTACCCTTGGCCAAAGAGCAGACAGTGTAATTTCCATCATATCCAAGGAGAAAAAAAACCAGAGAAATAGCAAATATAAAGAAAAATATGGGGAAAAAGGCACGTTTTCTTAATTTTAACTAAATAGCCTCGCGGTTGAATAGAGCGATCAGCCAGCAGTTGTTATGGCAATAAAGCTTTCCCTTGCATCTCTATTCCAGTGCATTTCCACCCACCCATTCAAGGTATTTTGGAGGCACTACCACCAAATTTATATCTCCACTAACTATTAAATTACAAAACACTCCAAAGATATACCATGGCTCTTTCTCAGGCCTCCTTTCAAATGCTCCTTATATTCCAGAAATCAGCTGCTTCTTCTCATGTCCTGGAGAAAAATTTTACTCTCGTGCTTCTAATGGTGAACTCTGTACAAAAGCAAAATGCGGAACTTTCTAATTGTTGCTAAGAGGAGTAGGGGCTGTTATGTGGCTTTTGCATGTTTGCCAAACAATTAAGTTACCCTTCATAGGGGAAGGAGGGTCTAAGAACAAGCTTTTAAGAACAAGGTTTCTTAAAATCACGGGCCAGATTAATTCCTAACATTGTTTCACTTACAATGGTGGAAATGCTCTATGAATGAAGATTTTGTGAAGGACTACTTGCAACAAAACGAAATTGTACTCACAGCCTTTCAGGATGGGAACTTGCTGGAAACAAAGAATAGGAGCAGGGTGGACTCCCACCTAGGGAGCAGGAAATCAGAGAGGAGCAGATAATGGTTCCTTTCCACTGAGGCTTTGGGTAACCCTGTTAACCCCATAATGACCACTTCAGTACAGACACGGACTTTCGCTCTTGGGAAGCTGGCTTGGAACAAACTCCCCTGGCCTCCTTGCCTGTGGTTGGCAGCATTGCTGTCACGCTACGAGTTGCCTCTGGTGTTTCACTAAAGACAGATCTAATCAAGGAAAGATTTCCTTACTTTAGTGAAGTCCAAATTGCCTGACAATGCATGAATTAAACTGACTCAATCTTTTTCATAAACTGCCCTCTGTAAACCACTGATATTTCCACATGGTTATATGGTACATTCAGTAATCTGATTGCCTTGGGAATATTTGTTTTTCCAAAACTTGTGGCCAAAGTACATAAGATTAGATCAGACGCAGCCTGTCTAAGAACGCTGTAGTGTGGGTGTACAGTATATTTGCTAGTTTTGAGTTACAGGTAAAAGTTCCCTTTCAGACTTTTCCAGCCAGGGGTTCAAGCTCAGTTATCTGAAGTCGTCTGTTGGAGCATTTGGCGCTTCTCATTTTGCTTTGCTGTTGGCCTTCTAATACTGGAGGATCAACACGGGAAATAGTTGTATTGCAGGCCTCACTGACTGCACGCCTGATCCATACCTCAGCAGAACTTGTGCTGGTTTAGGTCCTCACAGTAACAGAACACACGTCTCGCTGGGATTCACGCTCTTCTGCTGGGATTTTCTCACCATCCTGCACGTTAACATGAACCAACAGCTGGGTTTAGGAGACCTGATATAAATAGTAACACATCATGCTGCAAGCAAGCTTCTTGGAAAGTAAAGAAAATATGTTATTTAATGCACTCTGACATTTGCCTTTCCTCCCCTTATTCCTAAGCCGCATTTCTGTGAACACCCATAATGACAAAGGCAAAGACGTTGACTTCTTCACAGAGACAAAACAAATGCTGCCTTGAGCCCCGGTGATGATCTCCAGCCCAGCTTCCCTCTCCTGAGCCAGGCAGCTGGCCGATTCCACACAGTAGGAAAAGGAATCAGAGCATCGATGGAAATTCCTGCTTCCAACAGCATTCAAGATTACAACCTTTGGTATTTTATTTTCCTGGTCGCTCTATGTTACTTCAGAAACTTCCTGCTTTTGCCATATCTTTCCATTCATTAAAATTGCAGCTTGCAATTAAACATTCTGACATAACATAGCTGAGATTTTTTGGCAGCAGCCTTAACCAGAGGTTTGCAGAGTTTCCTGCAGACGGCTTTAAATTTTCATATCCTCATGAATGCTTGCCACCTTCTTTTAATAACTTGAAAAACTAAGCCTCTCTTAGGAACTTCATTGTTTCTGTATTTCCCCAGCACTCATTTACTGCTTTTAGAAATGTGTCATGCACATGTATATTTATAGAGAGAGCAAAGTGTACACATGCACAGTATAGTTTGACATCTTATAGAGAACACACAGATTGCTTAGCAGATCTAAAGAAAAAGAGTTAGGTTCAATATTTGTGTTATTAAAATGTACTTCTCCATTCTGATGGTATGGTATTATTTCATCCCGCCAAAAAAACCCAATCATATTTACTACATTATTCAAAAACTGCAGGCCTTCATCTGTTAATCATTTTGTAGCTTTATACATATTATGACTGTCATATATTGCAACACTAAACTATTTGTATTATTTTTATGCAACAAAGTAGTTCTTAAGATAGCTCTTGCCCATTTTCCAAAAAGCGAGAAATCATTTAAAAGGATTTTAAAGTTACCGGCATTGTTAAGATGTAGAATATATTTGGAGACCTGTTCAAACACTGCTTGCCGTTATCTCCAATATAGATTTGAAATTGATTTAAAAGAGGGTCTTTTTCATGTTCAAACTGACCTTAAAGTCTTTTTTCTTCTAACATTACCTGACAAATAAATTCTTAAAGGGATATTATCAATTTAAGAACTATGCTTTAGTCTGGAAGATTTTCCAAGAGATTAAAGACAAAGCGTCTCCTTTTTTCTGTAAGTTTAATTTCTATATTTGACAGCAGCATGCGTGGTCAGTATCCCATGCTGTTAGGAAACAAAAGGGACAGAAATAGATATAGGAGACCATAATACCTGAAAAGTCTTTGAGCTACTTTTTAAAGTAGATTTGAAGTTGATGGGGCCTCTTCAAGAGACAAAAGATCCATGAAACTCTTAAAAGCCAGGTAAGTTGCTCCCAACTGCAATCAGCAAGCACTAGTCTTAAAATGTAACTTTAAGCGTTATTTTTCCTGCATTATCTGTTTCACTGTGAACTCCACAGTTCAAATTGCACATATAAAATAGCATATTTTATTGCCCTGATCTTGTAAGCTTCCTATACAGAGCCCACAAGGGCTCTGCCTGATCTGTTGTAATGTAAAAGGCATAACAGAGGAACTTGCAAAGCAGTAAATGTATGAAATAAAGTTTGGTTCTTAAACTTGGGCACTTTACAAGGTGCATTTTGGGTCTTTTATAACGGCCTCCAGACTTCTCAGTACCAATGTGTTGTGGGTGTATCTCCCATTGATTTCTTTGGGGGTGCAGGTAGGATGCTTGGTCTGTGCCCCAAAGGGTAAGGACCTCACCTTCCCTGCTCCCTCTGGCCCTTCCAGGTAACGGCAAAAATGCCATCAATCCTCTGCTGGAGATTTGCTTTACTTTGGAAAGCAAGGCTTAAAAATGTAACCAGAGTGTTAACGTGGATCAACTGGTGTGCGTTTCTGAGTTCTGTCTCTGAACAGGCATTTGTTAAGGGGTTTGTGGTTTTCTTGGCTGCGATTTAGGATTATTACATACTTTCTCAACCCTTTACTAAAAATATGCTCAGTTCTAACCATGAAATGCGGCAGCACATTTGTTGCAATCTCTAAGGATGGTTTCTTATCTGTCAAACCGTTTAGAAGACAAACTGGCACTGAGACAGCTCACCTGTTTCCTATGGTTACTTGATAAACTAATTCACAGACCCCGCTGTTGCATCTAGGACAAGTGTTTTGAGACAGAGCTCTGCAACACATGTAAACAGGTCACCTCGCGCTAAAATGCCATTTCATTTCCAAGCCAAGCCAGCTGGCTTTGGACAGAAAGTTCTTTTCTACTTGCGTGGGCAAACTTTATCGCCTTCCCATCCTTTTTCTCTTGCTGTCACATTACTGCAGAGGTGGCGGTGGCTGATAGCAGTGAGAAACAGCGTTCAAAATGTGTCCGTGTTAACCAAGATAATAATGCCTGGTCCTGCAGCCATGTGTTGAATCAATCTGCATGATTTCACATAACCTAATCAAATATCTGCCCTTTCATTATATGGAAGTAGAGAAAGATGAACTGAGATTGACTTCAAGTTACTGAATGAAAAGCATCCAAAGTTGTGGTGTTTGATTCTGTTTCACTGGACCCAGTTATGGTTTGAAAGGGTCCAGACTCATCCTGCGGTGGGAACTTTTGTATCTTTCATTTCAGTTCAGCAAATCCTGTTGTGTTGGGAAGCTGCAGATTTCTTCTTAGCTCTCCTACAGGGTGGAGTAAGCAAACTAGTGTTATCTGGGAGGAGGTTTGGGAGTGTTGGGTTTACTTTATTCTTCATCTTGGGGTTTGTTTTTTCAATGGCTTTTAAGAAAGATGCAAGTTCATCTTTAAATTAGACTCTCAAATGAAGGATCTTCCAAACTTCTCCGTAAAACACTGCTCTACAAAAGTCCATGGAAAGTCTCTTTTTAATTCAAAGATTTGACCTGCAAAACTGCACCACATGAGCCAAGAGTAAATTGTGCAATAGGTATAGTTCAGCTAGTGCAGAAATGGTTTAAAGCCGTCTTATTACACTTCAGCTAAGCTGAGCTGGTCTAAACTAGGTTAAAACTGTTACTGCAATGGAAGCCAAGCTCTGACACTACCATGCCTTAGCCATGCCTTCTCCCTGGGTACAGGAGGATGGGGCTACCTCCAATCGCCTGGCACCGCATGCAGGTATGCATCTGGAAAAGGCTGACACATAAGGACCTGTTATCCCCACGCTAATTTGTCCGTGTGTCCATCTCCGCAGTTACACTTGTTTATGTAACACCAGTTTAAAATTATACTTTCAGGGTCTGAATAGATGAATGAGTGATCTCATTCACGTACTGACATGCTTGACAACTTACCATGCATCATCTGAGCCGCGGTAATTGACCATGTGTGTTTGCTCTTCGCCTGTGGCCATCTCGGATGGAAGAAACCAGTTTAGACTTTTCTTTTTCTTGGCCCTGAGGTTAAGCTGACACACTGAACCTCACGTTTGCTGCAGGCTAAAGAAAGGCACGCTGCAGTTACTGTGCCTCAGCCGATGTGCAGTAACTCGTTAAGTTGCTGGAACTGGACAGCATGCCTGAGCTGTTGGTTAAAATGGGATAATTGAGGGTATAAATCAGGTGTTAGTTCAGTTCAGTGCAAGTCAATTAGGAATGGATTTAAGGTAAATTGACACAAATCACTCTTAGTCCAGAATAAAAGTGGCTCCCCAGCACTAGCTTAACTAAATCTAATACAGCTTAATCTAACATCAATGGAAAGACTTTTAACTAGCCATAAAAAGGCAAAAATCTTACATGCATTGCCTAGGGCATGTATATTCACTTCAAGCAATAAATACAATTAGACATAAACAAAGAAAGTGAGCCAAATTCACAGCTATCTCTGCTAAGAGAGAGGGAGAGAGGTGGCTATGAAAGCAGCAATACCTTCTCTGGCTCTCCCAGCAGATTTGGTACACTCATTTCCAGTTGAAAACTGCTGAAAGTAAGAACAGGTCCTCTGCATCGTCTCAGAAATGTGCACTCTGGCATCCTTTAATAACAACTATGTAGCAGTGCTAACATGATCCTGGTAAAAGTTGATTGTGAACAAACATGAAACAGCTGAGTTTGTTTTCATTCCTTGAGCTTGATGAAGAGTATTAAGGCTCAGAAGATGATTACTGGAAAGTAAAAGTAGGCTTCATAAATTTTAGTAAACGAAGCGTTATTAGTAATTCAATCTAGCAGAAAAATCCCTAATGAATAAAAAGCAAATAAAGCTTGATTCTCTCTAATGGCTTCACCCTTCATCTCTAGAAACTGTTAGGGAAGCATAGTTGGGATTAGTCATATAGGGAACATTTTTTAAGTCCTTTACCAATGGGAGATTGACTTGAATGAAAGAATTTGGTCCCTTAGTTCCCATTTCCTGGCTGAGTTATCTCTTCTAAGGAATTCTTTTATGGAGAATGTCCGTGGGAAACTACTCTGAATTCTTTGTCTTGTGTGAGATTTTAGAAGACTCTGTTATGGATCAGCATCCCACTAGGGAAGATACAAGATGCATATGCACAATAAAATGATAGGCTTGCCCCTACAACATACTATGCAGTGCTTCAAATTTACTTGTTGGGAACGAGTAAGGAGTGGTCCTGCAGCCTATGGGAAGAGATGCAGCCCTTTCTCATGGTGGTTACTTGGCTCATCCATCCACAGTAAAAATACATTGTCCTCCACACTCTGGGACTTGTGCTCTAAGTGCTCTTGGCCGTCACATGGATTTTGTTCACTGGTTTCTCCCCCCCCGACTCCAAACAGCACTGTACACACGCTGCACAGTTGCAGCAGACCACACATTTTGAACACACACAAAAAAAGCCAAGCATATTATTATCAGGATAATTGAGCGTTGGAAAGAAAGTTGCCTCCAGCACTTTGTCCAGATTAAAATCTCAATCAGTACCATTATCTGGGAAGTATCTGCAGTGACACGTGCATGCTATGCATCTCAGTCAGCAATCTGGCCTATAGCATTTGCAGAAGCTTTAGCAATTTCTTTAATGACCCTTACAAGTCCTCCATTTACTCAAAAGCTGAAATGCTAGTCTCTGAGAGACAGAAACTTCTAAACCAGCAGATTGAAGTACTCCATGAAAATGGAGCAATTTCAGCTAACACATGTCGACTAAACCAGAGCTGCCCATCAGCCAAGCTGCTGCTCTGTGACAACAAACATCTGAGGTACTGGAGCTTGAAGTTAATCGAAGTTATTTATTTTATCATGCAGAACTAAGCCATCAGCCACTGCTCTCACAGGCATGGTTTTCATCTTCCCCCTCAACCAGAGTATACATGCTTTCTTCAGAAGAAAATAAATGTTATGTACTTAGCCTCAATATTAACCTTAAAAATTCAGCTATTAGGCTTGATGTTTATTCTGCCTCTAGTACCAAATTATGCACGCAAGCATAATTGGGGGATCACTGAAGGAAGAAAACCTAAACCACAGCTATTGTTAACTCAAGACCAAGCACTTTTGAGTCAACATGAAGTAACCATGAATATTAAGAACTGTAGCTAATACTGTTTTCCTCTCATTACGTTAGTGATCTGAAAGGTTCCTTCAGAGGATTATTACTTAAGGAGTGGTTCAATGGGAGAGTAACTCATTTTGCAGTGTACACTACAAGAGTCAGAACTGAGCTAGCAATAGCAAGTAAAGCAAAGCCATTTTTCTATGCCCTACCACCAGCTGTTTCTTTTTTTCTGGTGCACATTTTTGTTTCTCCATCATCAAGAGTGAAATTATCATTGTTACATTGCTGTAAATTTGGACCAGTTCCACTGACTGTTGATAGTCATTGCCTCCAAATACCCCTGGGGATGCATGTTATACTGCATGCTCTGTGTGGCTCCTTCTAAACAATGTCTAGCTGATCCCTTTCTTCACGCCAGCTTGCTCGTGAGCCATGCGGCAGTGTAACGGTTCCAACTTCCTTCTGTGTCCTGAAGATTTTGGCTCGAGTCTTGCTTGTTTGCCATAAGAAGGTTCCAAAATAAGAAACACATTCACTCCTGCTCCCTTCTCTTCACATGGTTACACTTAGTCTTTCTTTTAGTGCTTTTCTCTCATCACAAGGCTGGGAGTAAGCCTTATTGCTTATGGAAAATATAATTTATGTACTGTCCCAAAAATTTGCTCGTAGTTGAGCTGTTCTCGACCGATCTGACTTTATAGCCTATAGCTTTAGGTGCATCTGATGATTCCCTTTTTTCCCCTCATTGTTTTGGTTCGTTAGTTTTAGCACTGCTGACACAAACAGTGCATTTCAAAAGGCATCTTTCCTGTGGGCTCTGTTTACTCGTTAATGTGGCTAAGCGTCATCTGAAGTCCTGGGTGACAGCTCGCCTTGCTTTAGACTGTGGCATTCCCATCTATGATTTATTGTATCTGAAGGAAAGCACAGCTACATCTGTAGGAAAGTGTAGAAGAGTCATGGGAAAAGGGGAGTTGTTGGAGTTCTGGCTGTGAAGGGAACGGGGGAACTTGACATTTAGGTTCCTGCACAAGATGTAATTTCCAGCTGAATAGCTCAGGCACTTACACGGCTTCACTTCGGCCCCAGCTGTGTGCTAAGTGCAACCGACATCTCTCTTAAAAGCCGCTCACAGCAACCTGACTTGATGTGACTGTTTTGTTCTCAGTAAAAGGCAGAGGAAAAAGTTGCTTTGGTAAAGTAGCTGATAGCCCCCTTGAACTGGTTTGGAATATTTCATCCAGGCCGCTCAGAAGTGAACCAAAGTAGCTGGGAAAATGGCAGGTGAATTTGACAGCTTGCAAATAAAGTTTTACTGGTAACATTGCACACTGAGTCGATGGCTGTGTAGCTTCTGGTACTGAATTATTGGTACAATCCCAGTTCTTTCCAGTGAATCACATTTTCCTCAGTTCAGGATTAATCAACGTGTCATTTAGATATATTCTCAGACAATAAGCCCTATCATATGGATGTCAAACTATTTCAGGTCAGACTGTTTTCTATTTTTAGCTTATCTATTCCATTATAGGACTAATGTCTCAAATTCAGAAAAGGCAAGTGTTGCAAGATACGAGCAAAATCCTGTCACCATGGAGGGTTGGTGAGAATTGTGCCATTGACCCTAACAGGGCCAGGATTTCACCTGATGGGTCTGTTTTAATTAAAGCTTCTTCCAATTAAATTTGTAGTTTTATCCCCAGTAATTGAGACAGTTACTCAAATTCCTGCTTTTAAAATGCTTCAGAAATGTTCCAGAGAGGGGAACATGAAAGCAGGAGAGAGGGGCTACGTGTTTTGAGTGAAAGGTAAAAAAGGTCCCTGATTCACTGTGCCATGATAGCACCTAGTGCACAGCACACCCCATTCTTCATTTTTGCTGTGGATGCTTAATATCTTACATATCATTCTAAGATAAGCAAAACTGAATTTTGTTTATGTTCTTACCTGTAAACGTAACTGCTTTCTTGTGTTATGCATAGCATGTGTACATATGCACATATATGTACACACACCCACAGTGCTTCCTTCGGTGATATTAAATAGTAATACATGGTGACATTTCTTAAGTGAAGCAGTCTTCAAAATCAAGACAATAAAGAATTTCAGGAAGAAAAAACCAGTAAAGATATCCATCCAAAATGCAGACAGCTTTTCTTCTCAGTTAAGAGTTGGGCTGCACAAACCCCTCACACGTGCGCGTACACCTTCACAGCTCAGAATTCCACGTGGACAATCAGGTGTCACACTATACAGCTCCCGCAGCACCTCACCGAGCCAGTGAAGACTGAATTCAAACCCTCGCTGTCCATACCAAGTCACTGCCATCCAAAACAGAAGAGAAACTCTGGGTATGCCTGCAACAGAGATAGCCAACTGGAGGCCACAGAATTTGGATCAAGCCCACAAAGCAGTTTTCTTTGGCCACTGAGAAGCTGGCTGGCTCTGAGACCAACCATGTGGTGTTGCTCTTTGTGCTTGGGGCGAGATGCACAGCAAGTTCTGTCTGCCCGATCTTCATGAGGTCAGCTATGCTGCCCTACCTGATAATAAAAATGGCTTTCCAAATCCTATGCAAGTTGGCTATCCTTGTCTACATGCTTCCCTGCATGCAGATGGAAACTTGCTTTACCCATGGTCTGAGCTGGCCAGAGCCCTAAACCCAAGCTAATATCCTGCCTCTCAGCAGGCCACGGTAATTTGGGCATGTAGCACATTAGCTGCAGCTACATGGCTTCTGGTTCTCTTGGACAGCAGCCAGAGTAAGCTCGTATCTGCCTTCAAAAGAACATGTAGACATCGCTTATGTAGCTGGTAGTCAGAAGACCTATGACAGGAGTGGAAAAATACTGCTCCTGCACAGTGGAAAGCGGGAGCGTAGCTTCTGCTTTACGATCTCTCAGTGCCTTTTCCAAGTTCTGGGGATCTTCACTTCTGACCAAGATTGCAGGGTCTGACTAGTTAGGCCTAGAAGGCAGCAAGTTCTGCCTTTGCCAGTGTTTGCCAAACGTACAAATGCCCACGCAGCAGATCACAACGCACGTGCCTACTTGAGATTCGATCGCTCTCAAAACCCTAATTTCTTGTATTAAGTTTCCTAATCTCCAGGCTATCATTCCTTTTTAAACTGCCCCATTGATTTAGCAGCATCTTTTAAAAAAAGCATTAAAATTATTCCCCCCCTGCAGCACTGCTCTGGTTTGTTAATTACTTCACATTACCAGCATAAAACTTGTAAAGCGAAAGAAAATTGCAGCACTGACTTGCAGTTGTTCTGATCCCAGAGTTGGGACTGGCTGTTCTCTGCAGTTACGGCCCCTGTCCTCAACGCTCGCTGCACAAACACACTCAGAGTCTTTCGCTGCTTTGAAAATAATTACACCACCACATTGTGTATTAGGGGCTCTTTATACTTTGCTCATAAGAAATCTCTTTCAAGCTGTAACAATATGAGCGCAAATCAGCTTTTAGGGTCATTTTGGATTCTTTTTTGACATTTTCTTACCTCCTTTTTCAGAGAAGAAAAGTCCATGGCCCTCTGGTCCCTTTCGTCAGCCACACAGAATTACTCTCCTGCGTACACAAGATATAAAAAGAAGATCTATTGTCTTTTAGGCATCTGGAGATACTGCAGGTTAAGTGGTGGCTGTCCTCATCTGTTAAGCAATATGAGTTGGACAGGAGATAACAAACATCAGAACTACATCGCCATTGATTGTACTTCACTTTAATCTGCAGCGGAGGTGGGTGGCATGCTGCAAAGTCTGGCTCCAAGGAGCTTGTGTGCCTCATTGGGAGCAGCAGTGCTGAGAGGAACTAAGCCTTGGCCCTGTGGCGAAGGGAACACAAACAAGGATTGAAGACTCCGGTGCATAGGCCGGCTGTAGGAGCTGATCCACATCCAGCCAATGCACCAGCAGGTTCTCCCCTCCAGCTGCTGCAGGGGTTCCTCTGCAGAAATGCCAACTGCTCAGGCTGCACTTGCCAGTGTTCATCTCTGCCCCTCACTTCAGTTTTCCATGGTCTCCAGCTTCTTCCCTTCTACATCTCCCTCTCTAACCAGGAAGCTTGCAGCTGAGCGTCAATTGAACTATTCCTCAGTCTTAGCAGAAAGGGGAGCAGCAGAGTGATCGTCTTCCCAGTGAATCAGTGCTGCTTGCTGGAGGATGCGTGACTCACTAGTCCCCACTCGGCTGCCTCCCTCCCCCATCGCTGTGCCTCACCTCCAGGCTCTATTCCAATCCCACCTTTACAAAAAAATCATCCTTATTCCTTAGTCCTTCCTGCCATTACCTTCTTTGCTACAACCAGCTTAGGGATAGGGAAAACTTCACATCATTCCTGGTCTCACCACTCAGGTATGTGTCTCCTGGCCCCTCTGGACACGTGCAGAAGCTGTGCAGCCACAAACCTGTCTGCAAAGTGACTTTCGAGTGGGGCCTATTAGAAACAGCCATTCCCTGCTCTAAAACATTTGTTCTGGGCCATAGGTAAGATCCCAGTGTTCCTCAGCTTCCCCCTCACCCCCTTGCTGTGATTTCTCAGGGGTATTTCTGTTGAGAACGCACTCCACTAAGTATTTATGAACCTGGATTAAGGAGAAGCAGTAACCGCTGATTGAAACAAGAGAAGAATCAATGAGCCAGCGTTAGAAATCAAGGAACAGAGCACTTTTCCCCCCATCAGTTCCAGTGCAATGGCACTCACTTTTTGCTTCCTGACTTTTACAGAGGCCTAGTTATTCTCATCTTACCCCACTGGGCTAATTTTCTTCCCAGAAACAAAATACTGGCTGCTTGGGATCACACCAGGAAGCAAAAAAGCCCTTGGATTTTGTGCAATAGGAAGGACAACTGGTTGCAATGCAGAAACGGTGACAGGAAAAGTTAATGACCTTTACAAAAGAGAGAAAGTGAGGGGTTTTTTTTAACCTTTTGGGACCTCTAGAAAACAATAGGATATAGCTTTTAGAAATACAAGCTCGTGGATTAATGCTGGATGCCAGATTTGCAACACAAACATGCCAACCACGGACTCCAACCCAAGCAAGTGTCATGGATATCTACCAGGGAGAGCGGGAGAAAGAGCCCTTACCCCTTTGTGGTGTGGTCTTTAGTGGATGTGCTTATCTGGAGACAGGTCCAGGAAGAGTTCCAGCTCTGCTTGGGGCCTCTAAGGTGTGAGTGCCACGCAGGCAGCAACGGCAACATGTGCTCAGTAACGGAGGTGATCTCTCTGCAGGGAAGGACTTGCCCTGCCTCAGCCCACACTGTGTTTTCCAAGGAAGAGAGGCAGCTCCACATCCCATGCTCTTTGGAACACAGCATTTTTTGCTGGCAGTAATCACAGGTTGCCATCATTAAAAGCAAAACTTGACATGAGCCAGCCAGGCCTGGTTTCTCTAGAAAATCATCAGAAAACAGCTAAAAACCAAACCCTAGCACATTGGCGTGACACTGCAGTGAGACTTTGTGACAGCCAGAGCTGGACCGCTCATGGCAGTTCCAGCACATTCCCCAACACCAGACAGGACAGACCCTGCTGGTGAGGGATCCATAAGAGGACAAAAGCCACAGGATCAGCTCATCCAACCCCAAAGCTGGACAAGGAGAGCGCATGGCCAAGGCATGTGGTGGATAGAGTGATTCAGAGAAAAATTCCTCAGCTCTTTAAAACTATCCCTGCCCAGTGGAAATGCCAAATTGGTAGCAATTCTGCTGGCTCCTGTCTTGCAGTGAAATCTTTTGCCTGGAGCTGATTGGGATTAGCTAGTTAGAGGGCAGCATGTATGACACATCTTTGCCACAGCCCGAGTGAACAGAGTGCACTGCTTAGGGCGATCCCTGCCTCTCCCTCAACCTTGTAGAACACCGCACACACAAAATAAGGCATGGTATAAATAACAGCTCTGCCTCCCTCCTGCTCTAAAATGCAAGCAATTTAAACCAGAAGCCTTTCTTACATGGAAGAGCAGAAAGTGAGTGTTTTGAAGCCGCTTTCTTCTCACTTGTTAACATTAAGCCCAGCCTTCTGCTCATAAATAATGCATACGGCCTCTTTTTCCTCAATTACACGGTAGTGTCAGATTCCACACACTGCCTTCCCCAAGTCACTTTCTGTCTCTTCTGGAGACAGCAAGGCCCACTTGGATGTCTGCAACAGCCACAGAATCATTAGACTTAAAGAGAATCCTTTCCATACACCAGATAAAAGATGAACAGCACCTCTGTCTTGGAGTTTTGGTAATTATGCTTTGCTGAACTGCAATGTTGGCTGGCAATCTCTTGACAGTAAATAGGTTGTGCCTTATTCCCAGCATTCAGGGCACAGATTCTAAATCCACTCCAGGATGCAAAGATGAGCTGGGCGAGAGGGTCACTGCATAGCTCATGAGCTGGAGAGCACGCAGCTGAGAAGAGAGGAATTGAGACAATGCTCCTGCAGGCCTAGCAGGGAGACAGAAAAATCATGGGCAATTCGGTTTGTCAGGTGAATCAAAGATGTGAAAACAAAAGAAAACAACTCCTCCTCTCCTCCTGCCCACCATCCTTTTTGATTAATTTAAACTTCACTTGTTGAGATATGAAGCCAAGATTTCTGCTTCGCTATCAACAGCTTGCTGTCTATAGATACCGACTCGTTACAGAGAGGCTGGCTGCTTTTATGCCTTAAACTAGGCAGCCAGAAAATGTTAGAGTGAAGTATCGCATGTTAGAGATTGACAACATTTAAAACTTAGATGGCCAAGCTACTGATATAATTTCCATACTCATTAACCATGACATCTCCAGTTCTCCCCCACAGCATTCTGTCAGATTCAGCCGGACTAAGAACCTGTCTTAGCTGCCAGAAATCATTTATTTACTCCTCCACGGATTGGCATTGCCTGAATGTACTCTTACCCCTCAGAGCAGAAGTTTATAGAAATCTCTTTCCCATCTCCCAGCTGTGCATCTTGCCTTCCCTGCGCACACACACGGTCTATTAGCTGTCCACAGCTATGCCCATCTAGCTGGCAAGCTGCCTGTTCACAAGCTGCTCCAACAATTGCCCTTGAGCATAAGCCAGTGCCAAGTGCCCTCTCAGGAGTTCATGCTCCGTGCTAGCACTAACACAATCATACTGGCTGCCTTCGTCCCGCATGCTGCTGACAACGACCTCTTAGGAACCCCAGGTTTGCCGGCGGCAACAAGCTCCTGAGTATTTTCCAGGCTAATATTTGCCAGGTTGTATTGTCACAGCCGTCTCACAGACCAGCAATCTGTCAATAGCAGAGCTGGGCTTACAAATATGGTGTGACACAGAAATCTAGGGCTCTGGTAGCTCTTGGTATGAAAGACTGCTTCACACATGATGTGATGCTGGAGAACAAACACAGCCACAGAGGCAAAAGGTGGGTGCTGGGCTGGGCCAGGAAACATTGTGTGGGCATTTTGAAAGGGAAGAAGTTTAACTGGTGGGCATTGAAAGGGTGAGCAACGCATTTCCAAATAGCTTTTCTTACAAGGAGAGTAACTTCACCCACTACCAAATCCCATCAGTGAACAGAAACCTGCTTACCAGGCTACTACACGTGGCCAGGGTGAACGGCAAAGCATCAGAGGGTCAGCCACCCTCAGTGCTTCATGGCTGAAGTACCACTTGCTTAGTAAAAAAAAAAAACATATTGACTGAGAAAGAAAAGAAAAAGACCTCTACTGCCCGCCTAGGGTATTCACCTGTAAGAGGGCACAACTAAGCTCTGGCCCTGACACTGCAAGTGTGTTATTGTCATTACCAAGTGCAACAGCGTCAACAGGAAAAAAGTGTTCTCACCCACCTTGTATCTCTCCGGAGAACAAATCACGTCAGCCTGGACAGTCAGCATCGCCACAACACAGAGACAGGCTATCAGGACGCCTGAGGTGGAGCCCTTGCCAGCGCTGCGTTGCCTCACAAGGCATGTTCCCTGGCATAAGAGGAGCAATATATTAATGGCACGTATCACGTACCATTGATAACTGCTGGCCATCCCACACACAGGCTCATCCTGGGTCAAGTTGCTTTTACTGGTGTCAACGTACTCCGCTCATGGTCAACCGGAAATAGCAAAAAGATGCTTTGCTTTACATTCTAAAGCTGGAAGAATGAAAATAAATGTACATCTTAAAAAGTTTGCTTAAAATATGAAACTGGTCCAAATGCTTCAGATTGAAGCTGCTCAAAGGAACAAAGAAGAAGTCTTTCTGACAGACTCAGAACCCAGCCAGGAACAATGGGGCTTAGATATAAAACACAACCCAGAACAGAGTTCTTGCAGTTCCTGGAAAATATGAGTACTGGACTGCTGCAATTTTTTTATTCGCTATTATTATCTCCCATAGACATTCATCCTGATCTTAACATCTTTATTGTCCACATAGAGAAAGTCTCCCCTCAAACAGAAATGAATGTTCCAGTAAATTTCCTTAGACAAAACCATAAAAATCAAACAAAAAAGAACCCTTTATAATTTTTTTTTAAAGTTACAAACTTCATGTTGTGATTCAATGTGCTCTTTGTTTCAATAAGCAGAAATATTGAATTCTACAAAGAAAAAAAGCAAGAGAAAGAAAAGTTCTGTCATACACAGGTTAAATAACTGCAATCTTAGTTCCAGACTGATTACACTGAGAGGCAAATCCTAGGTAAAGTCAGGGTTGTTATTTTGCCCCAAGGACGAAAGATCTTTGTCCTGAACCCTGCAGTCAATACCTATAAACACGCTGAATGTTGTCATGAAATTTTGAAAAACCTTTATCAGGGACACAAATATAAGACCTGCTGCTTTCAAAGACAGAGTTAAGTTAGAAGCTATAGTTCACTTCTTAGAAATGTAAGACAATCGTTTTGCACGCTATTCTTCGGATGTAAAGGATCTTTTGGTCTGCGTTAGTCTTAAATCCTTTTAGCTGAACTCATTAGCAATGGGGACAGGGAGACCAGTATTATCCGAAAGCCACCCCCTACACAGAAAACCTCAACCCTGGCCAGCAAGAGAGCAATGGGCAGAGCATGTGTCAGCATAAGGGCCCCTGCCCATGGCTGAGCAGGGAGCTCGGGCACCTCTGAGCCCTCCGCGCCTCATCTTTAAAACAGGTTCAATAAATCAGCCCTCCTGCAAAAACGTTGTGTGACCTCTGGTGAGAGATGCAGCATAAATCCACATAAACATTTCCTTTTATTATCAGTAAATAGTCTTGGATTGGGTGAAATTGTTCCTGCCACTGATATCACTGATCTCTGAAGAGATAAACATGAAGCTGATTGATGACTTGTCTGCAGGATCTATTTCAACCACCCCCAGGCGGGATACTTTCCATGTGGGTAATAATAAATCTTACTATTGAGTGTCATCAAATGAAAGCAAATTATGGTAAAAATAGGCACAGTTATGTATTTCTTATTATATAACATTAAGGAAGATTTTTCAAAGATTGGAGGAGCTTTCATTTGCATGCATGATTTTTTGTAATGTAATCTTTCTGCCTACTTTTAATATATATGTATTTTTAAAGCCTTGAACAGTCAAGCAATGTAAAGGGACTATCTCCTCTATCTCCTCAAAACAGCCTGTCGTGTAGTCAGGTCTGGAAGGTAAGTTTCTCATCACAACTAAGACTGAATAAGAACAATGTCCATTCTCCACAGATACTAGGGCTGCCTTTCACTACCACTCTTAACATGATATTTTGAGGCATCACTAGCACTATTTGGTCCAGTTTATTTGCAAAGGAAGCAAATGGCATCTTTTCTTGTCAGTTAATAAAAAAGGTTTGAGGGGAGAGCTGTCACTCACTCTTACTGCTCCCAATTATTTTCTAAAAATGATTGCAGAGTTCCAGGGAAAAGCTCTACCTTCATAATGAGAACAGCATTGAAAACGTTCATGCTACGTTATTCGTGCCAAGCTCAGAAATAAAGATCTAAGCAACTTTCTAGTACCTGTTACATACAACAAAGCCAATGCTTTGTACCAGGGCGGCTGTGCTGCTGTGGAAGGAAAATGTGCAAATCCAAATCTCACATTCAAGATGTAAGCAGAAGAAAAAGAGCTGTGAAGACAAGATTACAAGTTGTCCACTTACCAAATGTTGTATTTCACCATCATATTATCTACACAGTATCAAAAAAATCTTTGTCCCCAAATGCAATAATCCAGACAGAGAAAATACG
Organism: Coracias cyanogaster; assembly: GCA_033124195.1. Lineage (NCBI taxonomy): Eukaryota > Metazoa > Chordata > Aves > Coraciiformes > Coraciidae > Coracias > Coracias cyanogaster. The sequence goes on along the minus strand of JAVSBS010018068.1, from coordinate 62,701 downwards.
GAGACCGAGGAAGAGGACTAGAGAAAGAAACACTGATCTGAGGCAGCATTTTCTTGCTATCTCTGTCCTCGATCTGTGGAGGCCAGGGAGGGTTTGGGCTACAGAGCTTGGGGAGAAAAGTGACAGTGAAAGAAGCAGCTTCAGGGAGAAACAACAACTTGGTAGACATGCTCTGTGTGATCTCTCCTCTGTGCAAAATCTACTGTTCCATTCTGGGTGCAATTTGTGCAGAGCAAAGATGGTGAGGAAGAAAAGAGAAGGAGAGTAGAATGGAGATGGCAGAGCTGTGTAACTTGAAGGGAACGTATCGGCTCCTTTAGGGATCGGATAAGCTGTTGGATGTGGCCAGCAGGACAAGTGATTTTACAAAGACTGGGGAAAGCCAGGCAAGAGTTCAGAGGCCACGGAAGAAGAGAACAGTACTGCCAAAATGCGACTCAACCATGGACCTCATGAGTGGAACAGCAATCCTTTGTATAGTCAATTTGCCATTAATTTGTGGGGCCAGGGGTGTAGAGCACATGATTAATACGATAAACAACAAAACCAAATCAGCCTGGAGAAATGGATAGCAATTCTTGTCATTTCATTGGCCTTCAAGGCTGCCATGGAAAGTCTTCTTTCCACAGATGAAATGGGGCCTGTTTGATTTTGTTATGAACCTGAACACTCAGATCAAGATCGCCAGTCTGTCTTGTTATAATTCAAGCACTGCTTTAGCACCCAGGTGATTTCTAGCACCATGAACACATGTTGAGCTCCCCTGAAAGGAGACATTTTACTCCTTAAAGTGGTTTGAGCCTACAGACTCATCAGAAGGAGCACAGACTACATACACTAGGTGAGCTTAGAGTCCTGTTACTAAAGAGAAGCATCATGTGCTGCAGCTTGAAAGAAGGCACTAAATTAACCCCCTAAGGCCCATTCTCCTCTGCCATTTAGTCATTAGCCTTGTACACCTAAATTGTAAGAGACAACTTTCATGTTTGTAACAGAGCTGAGAGAATCTTCACAAAGATGTCCATGGATCACAAAATCTATTGTATGTAAAGCTGTAAACACAAAACTAGCCACAGGAAAGATAAAAAGACACCATCTGAAAGGGCAGAGAACAGAGGTGCTAAATTCTGTTAGATAGCAAGACGATCTTCTATTTTTATTTATATATATATAATTTATATATATTGAATCAGAAAAGTGTTCTCCATGACTAGACTATTCATGGGCACAGGATTGAAAAAAGCTGTCTTTTACCTTGAGCTCACTTGGAAACTTGCAGCGCGAGCAAGATCTGGCCACACTGAGTTTCTTCTGGACACCAGAGCCAGAGATGAAAGCAGTTTTCAGATCTCTCAGATTTGGCTTGGACACCTTTTGCTTTCACATCCTGGAAAAAGCAAACGCAGGTCCTCCAGACAAGCCTTCTCCCTCCCTATCTGTCACCATTCACCCATCTCACAGCAGTCCGCGCAAGAGCATGTAAGTCCAGTACCCATAGCCCAGTCACGGCTGCATTCTGTGACCACATGACTGTGGCAGTAGCTCTGCGATGTTACATGGTCCTAAACATCCAGGGATAACTACAGGCCAGAAGGCCTTCATGAGACTAGAGAGCCTCAGTGTGGTGGTCAGAAGCATCCTGCTCTAGATAGTCCTATTCTAGACAAGGCAAAGCTACTGAAAACCTTTGGCCATGTCCAATGAGATATAAAATCTACCCCAGCTGTGATCCGCCAGGCAAACCCAGCAACTATTTCTTCATCAGCACATCTGACTAATGCAAACTATAAGATCATCTCTGCTACTAGCTTGTGGCTGAGAGACAGAGGCACTTCTCAGAAGCTTTCAGCATGCAATCTACAAGCAGAGAAGAAATTAAAGGCTTTGGTTTATTAGTTCATTATTCTCTATTCCCAACTATTACAGGACAGGCGCTTTGTTTTAAGTGGATTCATTCAGAGAACATTTTCTCTCTGCCCACGTAACTGTGCTTCAGACTGAAGCCAAAGCTGTATGGAGGGTTGTAAAAGCTGCAGACATTTTTCAGTACCATGTACAACTCAGTGCTTCAAAAGCACATACAAGAAGATGAGCCAGCAATGAGGAGCTGGCTTGACCAGTAGAAAACTACATCCAATTCACTGTACCACTGTGTTCTCCTATAGCTGCAGCAAGACCCACATTGCAAGATATAACTGCGAGAAGGGGGCAGAAAAATTCAGAAGCATTCACACAATCTGCCATTTACTCTTCCAACAAGCAACTTCTGTGTTCTTGGAAGGGTTTTTATTTTAGTTTGAATAAAATGTGGCATTACTCCCTGACCATTTCTGAGCAGCTCTCCAGCACTGCTGACACAGACGAGGTTCCCATGTACCACTGCTGTCACTTCACCTGCAGTTCATCGGCCTCATCTCTAATACACATGTATAGTCAAAATCACTGTGCCCACAGGGACCAATTTATTTTTCCATCACCTGTAGCTTCCTTCATGTTATGCAGGAAGAAGCTGGCAGCTTCTAACAAGGAGTGTTATGAATAGCGTGGTAACGCCTTTCTTCATTCCTGTTAAATTTCTCATTTCATCTTGTGAAGTCAAATCCTGGTTTCTGCAAAGTCCCTAAAACAACCTACATTGATTATAATTGGATCTGCAGTTGGACTGCACACATTGTATCTCCAGCTTTGCAGATTCATTACCTACTACTGCTATCTTCCTGCACTTGGATACCGATCCCACTGCCCTCGAGGTTGTTCTGGCAGCTGGAGGTTGTGACAGTCCTGACACAATACACAGGAGAGGTCCCTTCAGTACAAGAGTTTCCTTTCATTTCTGTTTGACCGTGAATTATGGGTTTTGCCTTGTCCCTCTGTGTATCAGCCCTGCTTCCCCATTAGAAGCTGAGGTTCAGACAACTGCCAAATTGCAGGGAAAAATCACAGGGCACAGAATAGGATCCAGTATCTTTGGACGGCCTGTGATTTGTATTCTGTGTTACAGGAGCCAGTAAAACCAAGATAAAATATTTATTTATTACTTCGGTCAGAACATTTGCATATAATTTGAAATTCATGTCTGACTCCTTGTGCTGTTGGTGTGTAAGGAATAATACAACAGAATAAAACTCAGTGAAAAACGGTGAGGCTTCACCTCAACAGGCAGAGCTGCAAATTCGACTAAGATGGATCAAGTCATGGCTGCTGAGGGTCTCTTAAGTCTTGAGACACCTTTGTGAAGCCTATGACAAATCCTGTTTTCTTCAACTAAAAACAAGAGCCAAGTGACTTTCATTGGTATGAATACTTCTCACATTTCTGTTACATTTATAACACCCAACGTGCGTTTCACACTGGGCTTCAGAAGGACAGATGCTGCTGCCCAGCGTTGCACCCTTGGCACTCTGCTGTCAATAAGTACCTGAGGTCACTTTACAAATGAAACAAAGCCATTACGGACCAGGACACACCATACGTGTCGCCTCACCATGCTGTACTGAAATCACAGCTTTCTGGAGGTCCACAAATTCCTTCCCATGTATTTTATACTGGTTTGTTGTAAATGTATCACAACAGTGCTTCATACAGGTTTCTTACTGCTAATGCATCCCCTCATGGGATTATCTAAGTGCTCTTGGTACAAACCCTCTGATAAGGCTTGGGAGCAGTCAGCAGCACATCTAGTGCTATCAGCAACGCATTATGAAAGGAATGTCATGGCAAAGTGCTGCCCAGTCACAAGACAAAAACCACCCTGGTGTTTACGGCAGGGTAGGAAATACCACATTAAAATAAAAAGCGTGACAAGGGGAGAGTGCACACTTTGGAGCAGAAAAAAAAAAATCCCAAACCACCTCTAAGCTCCTGGCTCCTGTGTCATTGAGTCAGTACATTACAGAGAAGATCTGTCTGGAGTGAAAGGCTTTTTGTGAAGCTTTATCTTGGCCTTTAGCAGACAGAACTGACAACCCTGAAGTGGCAAAAGCCACTTGCCAAGTGCCACGTTCAGCGAACAAAGGAACACAACACCATGCACCGAACAGCAAACTATCAGCTCCTAGGGGGAAGTGTCATTTTCACATCCAGTTTGCTACACCAGAGTGGGAGAGAAGCTCCAACTGTTTCAAATTCATGTGTCAAGTCAATCACAGGAACAGATAACATTGGCGTTATATAAAATTTCGGAAGGAACCCCCACCCACCACCTGTAACACTCACTCGCCACTGTCAGAACAGCTCTGTAACTGAAGACAGCACTGAAGAAAAGTCATCCTCACAGCTTTCTGCAAAGCAGATGATGGGATCACTACAATTTCATTTTACATATGAACTGAGCAGAGAATAAGTGTTTATTTTTGTTCCTGTCAGAACAGTATCTTAAATTCTCCACTGGACTCTGACTGTTAGTGCTAGTTGCTTGGTTTAAGTTTAAAAAAATTTGCATTCGATCCTGGAAACTTGAATTTTCAACAAGACTGAGCAGGATCTGCATGGAAAGAGGGAAGTACTAGTAGTCTGCCTTACGGATTGCTGCAGCTTTTTTTGCAGCAAGGCCTTGCTGTCCCCTCTAGGGAAATCAAACCAGACCTGTCTAGTTTCCTCCAAATACCTTAACCAAGACCCTCCAAATGGAGTGATATTTGTTCATGTAAGGAGACTGTATCGGTGTCAGAGCTAGGAAGTCGGAATTCCAAAGCTACGTTCACAGGGGGAGAGTGGGTCTGAGGACCCGCAGCCTCCATAGCAGCAGCCAGGGATAGCTTCAGACTTTCTGCCGGGTGCTGTAATGTGATGAGCTTATTCCTGCCTGCACCTAATCCAGCCAAACAGCATTAACAAGAGCTTGGGCATGCACTGAGGAGCTAAATGTATCCAACACTTAGAATTAGGAGCTTGCACTAGGGTAATTTCTGAGCCCAGGCAGGAGAGCTTAATGCAAACGGTACCTAAAAGCATTCTTGATACCAGGCTCAGACCCGTGGTCAGTGCAGAAACTCAGGGCTTCCTGATGCTCCAGTCTCACCCCTCGGTCTCCCCAACAGCCCTCCTATCTCCCTTTGTACGCGATCAGACTCGACTTTGACACTCTGCCATGTCGCAGTACACCAAGGAGGAATCCTACCTGCCCTGATTTCCCCATCCACCATTACCCAAATTAAACCTGTACGCCAGCCCTGTCCTCTTTCACAACCGCTGTGTGAGAGCAAAAGGAGAAAACCACAAGGGAATAGATACTGTGGTTTGAAGAAAAAGAGAGAGAGAAAAAGAAAAAGATATCACTGCTCTCTGAAAGCATCCAGAAATGTTTCTATTCAATTCATTCGGGCCTATGCAAGATCAGGGAGAGCACAGGACTACTGTGAGGAAAATCTAGGTCACATATGATCACAGCAGCACAGCTGCCATCATCTCAATGGCCATGTGAAGTGAGGACTGCAGCAAGGACCTCTGCTGAAGAGGGCTTTTTTTTTTTTTTTCAGTCCTGTTTTACAATTTTCCCTCATTAAGGTGTATTTTCCAGCAGGGCTGTGAGTACATTGGGTCTTCGACTGGGGTGAAGGATTTAGCTATAAATCCTAAAGATGATTCAGTAAGTAGAATTTCTGTAGGATCGTTTAAATAGTTTATAGGCTGCCAGGCAGGATTCTAATCTTCTAACAGTGACAGGAACAGTGTTACTTTCCTGCTCTTTTGAATGCCAACACATTTCTAAGTTCTCTTTGTTTCATATCTGTTGTGGAAAAATACAAATTCCTCCCGTTTTCATTAAGAAAATGGGAATCTTATCCTATTTTAACACACCTATGAGCACTTCTTGAAATTCTCTCATTCAGTACTTTCTTTTTGTTAAATACATAGGTCAGACCCTATAGTCCCTTCCCCTCCTTCAAACAGAGAAGTTAAAATAAAATAAATGCATGCACACACACAAAGTAGAAGAAAAAAGAAAAAAGAAAGAACTAGGACAACATAGCTCCAAACCATTATCTTTTTTCTTTATATTTAAACAGATCCTCCGTCACCCTCCCTTCTCTGCACCTGAATAAAACCAGGAAGGATCTAAAGCCCAAATACCGAACACTCCTGCAATTCAGAAGATTAGAGGGAAAGGACAAATGTTCATGGGTGCCATGAAGTTAAGCCAAGCATCTTGGAGCAGCATTCATTACGGAGCTCTGCCAAAACTCCTTGCACAGGCAGCTGGAGCAGGAGCAGCTGCGCGGCTGGGGAACAGGAGGAAGCTCAAGTCAGGAAAATAAGGCACAGAGGGATCCTTTTGGTGGAAGCAAGGATGTTATAGATAAAGCATTAATAAGGATTTGTTCCCCGCAACAAGCAGCCCAGGCAGCAGAGCAACAGGAAATCAAATCTAACTCCAAAGCAACTACCTCACTCCTATTGTTAGACCTGGCCATTTGTCTCAAGTTTTTCTAAGGCTAATGATGCTGCAGCCCTGGGACCAGTACAACTGCTTCCAAGCTTATGGGAAGTGCAGTGACATTGGGGTTTAGGGCAAGGATTCCTTTGAGTTGTGGCTGCCAATTATATACCTTAGTATGTGTTGAAAAGACAGACATTTTAATGCATGGCAGTTGCAAGACAAAGAACTTATCTCAGTACCTCAGGTAATATGCCTATTACTGGGGACTAGAAATGATGTCCCTGCTAGAATATTTTAAAAATCTGACACAAAATTGATCCTGGCTTATGATCTTGTGTGCTAGCTAACCCTGGCAGCACGGTCCCTCTGCCCTGGGTCAATCTCCCCCTGTGGAAATCTTGGGGGGATTCTGGTGGTCCATAGGAAGCAGCACTGGCCTCTCAGATCTGGGGGGACTGGACGAAACAGACTGTTAATCCAGTGACTCTGAGGCTCAGATTTTTGCAAGTAGCTGAGGAGCACCATGCCAGTGCATTAGCTGTTTTGAATTCAGAATTCTAATCAGATGAACCAAGTAACTTTCAATCTAATTAGAAGAACAGTAGGGTTTGTTCTTAATCCACAACCATTTAATCTTCCGACTCATTAGTTGTGCACAGACTCTATGAATATGTATATCTGGAAGGAAAAAAAAAAAAAGCTTTGACCTTGATGAGAAGGATAATGCAATATAAAGTAGGTGTGCACTCACCTTTCATCACACTTGCTTTATTATGTAGATTCAACAATTTCTATTGCTCTGAATCAGGCTATTGAGAGTTATAGGCAATCCCGCAGCCAATTAGGCATCAGAGTCCTGATGAACCATGGAATCTGTAATGATTAGTAGAGTATTTACAGGCAAGCTGCCTCCTACCAATTTGCATGCAAATAAAAATGTATCTGTTTTAGAAGGCTGTACTAGGCAATATAACTAGTGCACCAACAATTGGGCTGAGGAAGAGAGAAAATACATACAAAATACACAGAGAAAAGGTTCAGAGCACTAAATAGGATTTTGGTTAGGATCTTGAAGATACTGTTTCAATACGTTGGTGTCATTCCTGCAGTCACTTACGAAAACCTATTCCTAAAATTTTTTTGAATAATTTTACATTCAAAAAATATTCAGCCACACTGTTTCTAGTGTAGAGTGAATATTTCTACTATCAGGAATATTTCCTCAGTTTTTGAAATTATTCCATACTTCTGAGAAAAAACCTCACGCACAAATTTTCTGATTTTCCTTCGATTTCCTGATTTACACTTTATTTCTCCTTTTATTGAAATTAATGGGGAGGGTCTTCCTTTGACTGCAACAGAAGTAGGATAGCAGAAAATGCATCTTTCTTTGGTCTGTTTTGCTCCTTTTGCATTTACAAAATCTCCCTAAATGGGCTTTAACAGCTGTCCACACTTTCTGTAATGACAGTTGTGTAACTCCTACTGAAGTCAATGAAGTCCAACACCTGAACCTTTTTGGGCACTACACCTGGAAAATATTTCAATATGAAACATTTGTGAAGCACAGACACTTGTTAGGCTTCACACAACCCTAAAGATCAGGGCTAGAAAAAAAAAAATCTGACTCAAGGATCTAAGTAGGACTGTTGTGTAGCTGTTGCTGAAAGTCTCCCTCTGGGAGCCGTAACAAACCTGAGGAGGAATCAGAGAAAAGCAGCTCCTGTTCCATTGCTCACTTGGGTTTTCATCCTAGAGGAGACCAAGCTGTCCCGTCAGAGCAGTCCAGAGGCAGGAAAGGGGGCAAACTAAAGAACACAGCAAGGGAAGGTACCCTAAACCTCAGTTAGAGGTAGTAGTTTACAACAGCTGTAAGGATGAGAAGAAAAATAGGGATCTCTATGTGAATAACCAGGCAAAATCCACCTCAAACGGGGAGTGCAAGGCAAAGAAGTCAGATGACACTGTAGACTGACTGGTAGAAGAAAACCAAGGGCTATATTACTTTTGCTTCTTTCTCCTGTTCAGCCATTCTGTTTCTAGCTGCTTGCTGGCTCCATTTTTTTAATTTAAAAAGCCACCATTAATCAAAAATTCAAAACACATCCCCAGCTTGTGACACAAGACACTGCAGAAGTGACTTCTTCCCTCAGCAATAAAGCAAATGCCAGCAGAGAAGAGGGCTCGTTCAGCAGACACAGCACTGCCCTTAAATGAACCTGCATCTACACGTGCAAAGCCTTCACCCCAAGTGGGGAAGACCTTTTAACTTGACTCGGCCAGTATCAAGGGGATTAAGGGTACTATTTAACTCTGCTCAACTTCTCAGCTAACAGTATCCTTGCACGCACCTCCGCTGCTCTTTTGCAGCACTGGGCAAGTTCACTTGAGCCAGCTTTTAAGGCTTTTCTCTTTAAAGCCAATGTAGATAAAAAGTTTAGCAGACCATGGAGATGCAACCTAAACCTGCTCCTCTAAAGTAACAGGCTCCAGCTGCACAAGGGATCAGTGATACCCAGGGCAGTCCAGCACCTTCACTGAGGGATGGTGGCCAGTGCTGGCCCTGCTGAGCTCAACCTGCCACGTCCACAGCAGAGCAGGATTTGTCCACCTAGCAGCATCCCAAAACCCCAGCTTCTGTCGAGAAGTTGCTCACAAACATCATCTGTTTCCAAAGGGTGGTTTGTGCTGGGGTGAAATGAAGCAAGTCCAGTTGCTGCGTTTCTTTTTCCCTGTGGAGCAGGTTCAGGCCAAAGAAATTTAACCGCTACTCAGCTGTTTTCTGCTGACATCGCTTGCATTCCTCTCTCTTCTCAAATAACATTTGGAACTCCCTGCCAGATAGTGCAATTTGATACATGCCCTGATGATAGAGGGTGGAGAGGAAGAAAAGTACATGGGCTAATATTTTTCCATTACAAATCTAAATGGCCTAATCTACAATTTAATCTGCAATAAAAACAGCAATTTCTGAAGGCTTGGTTACCGACTCAGGGCCAACACTTGTACCTGAAACCTGCATGCACAGATTACTTTTAAGAGGTTGTCATAAAATTACTATCAGTAGTATTTCCCAGCCACAGCTTTTGAAACCTCCCAGTGAATTTTAAGCCCCAGACTCTTGGATCTTAAGGGAAGATTTGAGTCTGCTCAGAGCTGTTCAGCTGGCACCCAGTCACCAACATCCTTATTCAACCCCAATGAGATTTTCCTTTCCGGGTACCTCTGAGATCCTTCAGTATTGAAAAGGATGGTTTTGCCTTTCATGAACCCAAGTCTCAGTGGCTGCCACCAACGGTGGAAAAAGCCAGCATTTACCACACAAGGGTTTTCCTATACTAATGGCGGGAAATACCATAAATGCCAGGATGAAATAAAAATCCACAGCCCCTCCACATGCCACATGAATTAGCAAGGTAAGGGCTTAGAATTTCTGGCATTTAGATGTCAATGCTCCTCTATGTGTTTGGAAATTCAGGGGTTTATTACTGCCTCTTATCCACAAACATAAAATTGCTTGGTTTTGCCTCCTGATCAGTGCTCTCAGAGTTATTGTATTTCAAACATACGCAACAGGGTTGATCACGTCAGTAAAGGAAGAAAACACTGTGGCTGTGCCCCTGCTCTGCAGGAGAGAGAAAAAAATAGTCCTTTCCTTTCTGCCAGGACCGAACCATGCCGGGATGCTTGGGTCCATTTACTTTACCATCTCCCCATGCCTCTCTCCCAGGGCTGGGAGAACTGAAACACGATGAGAAATGTTACTCCGCTGTCAGCTGGCCCAAGGACAAGGAGAACAGATCTCTCTGAGGAAAGACAGTTCCCAAGGGGCTCACAGCTAAGAAGTATTTCAGCTGCCCTGCTGTAAAAGCCTCGCTCTCCCCGTAAGCACGGCCGTGGCTACTGGACGTGCAGTTGGAGTACAGCCCCTGGGATCAGCACAGACAAGCGAAGGACAGAACAAGGACAGGCTCCTGGATAGACAGACAGCCCCTTTCATTCCTCACACCCATGTATTAGTGACTATTTGTCTAGCTGTATGTCCTAGGAGATGGAGTCTGAACCCTGGGGCAGGCAGCAAAAGCACAACTGTCCTCAGGCTAAACAAAGCCTGGTAACTCTTAGACCACAGCAAGTTTTCCACTTTTTATGTTACTTTGAGATTTATCACCTTATCTAAATTATACTATCACCAATCTACTTTATTCTGTGATCACCTCTCACACAAGGTCTTCTGGGAGCAAGTATCACTGGAGCGTGACAGAATGTGCCAGCAATGAGTCCTGGGTCCACCCTGTCCCTTTAGACGTCCCTCAGGGCCCCTGCTCACACTGCCAGAGACTGCTGGGCTAACCTGATATAGACATGGCTTCATTCCAAGCAGTCACTGAAACATCTCTTTGTAAGGGATTTCCAAAGTATATTTATCCTGAGGTGTTCTCCAGTCCTTCAGCCCTATGAGGACATTCTTTGGGACAGTTCTCTCTATACCTTACAGACAGGAGGCAAGTTGGTTGGCTGGGGGAGTCCACAAATAAATCAGCTTTTAGAGAGAAGGCAAGAAAAACATGACAGAATTTGGTCCTTCTCATTCAGAAGACCTTATCTAGCAGCAGAGGGAGTGAGTAGGGCAGATTCACCTTCAACATGATAATCTCTCGCTAGCTCTCCTTACAGCATTCCCAGCTTCTGCCCTTCACTGGATGCTGAGCATGAATGTGGGAATGAATCACTGCTGATCTTGGCAAAATACCAGTCTCCCTCCCTTCGCTCCAGCTTGGAATAATCCCAATTTTCCAAATGGCTTCAGTGAATCCAGGATTTAAGTTCAGCTATTAAAAAGTAGCGGGAACCCATAAATCACAGGCTTTATGTCAGCGAGCTCTTTGATGCATTTAAGACAATTACTGGGAAATATATATGATCTTCCTAAAAATAACTATTTACGCGAACACAGGGAGAGAAGCTACTGTCAAAACAGTACATGGACAATCTACTCTCCACCCCTTAACCTCAAAGACAGGCATGAAGACTCTCTTCACTCTCTTTTGCTGCTCACAGCTATATTAGAATTGATAATATGCCGAAAAGACACATGCTCATGATGATAGAGCAGTGTAAGAATTATGCAGTGAATTAATCTATGCGGTATATTAACGTATGCCTGCTTTCAAGTCCAGGAGGGTGCAGATCACCAGCCCACAGTGGGTCATTTTTTTCACTCACCATATTGTTCAGAAAATGGCTTGTAATTGCAGACTTTCACACCAGGCTTGTATCAATGGTGACATTTCATTCCTGCCATCGATATAGATATCAAAGTGCTAGGAACAGACAGAAAGAGCTAATCTAGAAAGGGGCAAATAAGAAAGCAGATTAATTCATTCTGCTGTCCACACCTTGCTGGAAATTTTCACCGCTAAAACTTTTCCAGCCTCCAACTGACGATGTTGCTCTGTCATGGGAATCTAGTTTTCAGCTTTTGCTGATGTTGTTTTCAGGTTTCCGCTATCGCTGTTGGTTTGTCACCAGAGCATGACAGAGTTTGTGTAGCACACGGATGTGGTTCCCATAACAGCATAAATGGGAGTTGCCACCTCTGCTGCACATGTGGTGACAAAATATGACTTGTATGAATTAAGTTTTAGAGGAGAGAACCCGCTTTAAACCAGCGTATCACAGATGCCCTACTCCTAGGTTAGAGCACACCTACCACCTGACCTGAAGCATCAGGAAACCACACACCAGAAGTACAGGAGCTCCAGGTCACAGGAAGCACCTGCACTGCTGCAGCACCAGATGCCTACTCAATAAAGTGTCCTCAACAGCAACAGAAACACAATCTCTCTGCTGTCACTAGTTCTTTTGCAACAAGACAGGACCAACACACAACTTCCCCCATGGAGGCAATTTCTGTCATTAAACCCAACAAACCTGCAACTCAGCCATGAATGCTCTCAAAACTAACCCTTTAGTGGTGGTGTATGATGCAGCAGGGCTGGGCTGGTGAACTACAGAGCAAATGCATGCTGTCTGTTGGATCCTCCAGTATGCAAAAATGTGTGCTGAAAAAAAATACACTGCCTCAAGGATGCTGGGACCACTGAGACACTCCAGCCTGCAAGGAAGGCTTTTCCCGCAATGGTTAGAGCAGGCTGGAACAGGAAGAGGGAGCTCTTCCACTGTCCCCTGCAGAAACCCACAGACAAGGACATTCCTGAGTTCTGTCCTCTCCTTCCCCATCTCTTCTCTTTGCCCTCACAGCCCCAGATCCCTTCACTTTCTTTTGTTTCTAGTTCCATCACCCCTTCCCCAAGAAAAGGCACATTGCTCGTGAGCTCAAAGTGCTGGAATCCATCTATTTGCTCTTCTGAGCCTCCCTTATCAAACCTTCCCAAGGCTACGCTTGCTCTATGGTCCTGCTGGCAAGAAGCTACCAGGGAAAACAAAGACAGAGTTAAGCTGGTGGGGGGCATCCAGCTCCAAATAAACACAGAGCTGGAAGCAGGACTTACTGCATTGAAAACCTCTGGGTTTGGCTTTCTTACACATCTAACTTTTGACTGTACTCCCTGTCTGCTCAAGATGAGCATTATTGGTACAACCCAGTTCGGAAATCTCTGAAAGAGGTTCAGCCACTGCAGCATGATGAGGGAAGATGTCTTGATTTAAGAACACAGACATTACTAGAAAGGGAAAAAAAACTATAAAAGGGTCCCTTACTGTTCTGACATATCAAAAGGAGACTAATGAACCAGCAGTTCATAGAACGACCCTGCTCTTCATTTCAGAGCCAGGCTGGCCTTTTGTGTTAAGGACACTGAATAACAAGAGCAAGAACAAACAGAAAGAACCCCTTCCCCCTGCCCAAAGTAAATTTTGAAATGAAATAATTTAAAAACTACACCCTTCTGCCCTACTTTAAGGTCCACATAAGAACAGATGAAAAGTTTTGTTCCATTGGCAAAACTGAATCAAGGCTTTTGATCCTCAAAGATCTCTTAATCGCTTTGCACATCAGTTCTTTTCATTATTTCAAACATACTTGAAGACAGCTACTTTTCTCTCCCTCTTTTTTTTTTTTTTTTTTTTTAAAAAAAAAAGACTTCTCTGTGTTTGGGCCATTTCCCAGCCAACTCTGGCAGTATGGTAGACAGCTGTTTGTTCTTTACTCACTCTAAGTTTCAACATACACACATGTTAATCTGCATTAGTAAAGTCTAAAAAAGCATGAATCTTGCTTGCCACTAATTGTCCAAGCTCACAATATCCACCTCTTCACCCTTCTGGTGCTTAAGAAAAGTTCCAAGTAAGATTATATACTTCTGGTTAAAAAAGGAAAGTAGTTGTTGTTGGGATGATTGTTGTTTTGTTAAAAAAAAGCTTGGCTCAGAATTGGAATCTCCATACCATCAAACTGAACTTAAATCAAGGTTTCTCAAAAATTTCATGTCTCTGCACTAAGTCAAATCCAGCACCAAATCACCAGTTCTTAAACAAAACTGGGACAGAAGTCACAATAACGCTGGCCATCTCAGCATCCCTGTGAGAGGAGTGCTTAACAGGACTCGGAGTTTTCCAGCAAATATGTACAGGGTCCTGTGGTTTTAATTAAAGCTTTGCTCCTGGTTTCTCGCTCACTGACCAACTGAAAGGGCACGAGATATTTTCTGAAATGAAGAGGGTTCTTTTGTCTGCACAAGACTTTGCAACAAGCAGGCTCCCCAAAATTATAATACAAATTATAGACAGGAGAGATTGGAGGTGGAATCAAGAGTTCTCCAGCTCACAAGCCATCAAGGGGGATGGATAACATCAAAAACGAACTCCACCTGGAAAGCTTCATGTAGGCAACAGAGCAACAGTTTAATGCGTTCAGAGCCTGAGGCTTTGTTAAGCAAGTGGGTGGATGCTTTTTGAGCCAGCTTCATCTCCCCAAATGGTGTCAAAGCCATTATAAACTGCCTTGTTAAATTCTGGTCCCAAAACAATTCTGAGCCAGAGGGTCAGCAACAGAAGGCAGGCTTATGCCTTGTTGTGCTACCAGATGCAGGTAATAACTGTCCACTGCTCTGCAGACAGCCTCTCTCCTTCAGTCCAGTCAATACACCCAGCCTGCAGTTTGAGAGGAGAATGTAATCTGGATTATCCATCAGTCAGACTCCTCCATGTTTCCTTGTCATTAACAAGAGGTAAGACAGTCTTTCTGGTAGGCATCAGAAGATCTGAACTGAACTTTCTGCATGAAGCTGTCAAACAGTTCAGCCTCTCTGAGCCTCCTCTTTTTCCTGCATTTATCCCCTAAGGCAGGGGATCAGTCTGTAAATAGATACGGTACGTAGCACCACGCTCTCTGTTCTGATACTCGGGTTTTCAGATTCAGCCACAGTGTAACAACATTTAGATCTTGGTCATTTATTCCACTGAACCAGATGAGTCAGATGAAACACAGCTGGGACCACACCAGCCATCACTGCCCCACAAACCACTTCATTGGCATTGAACAGAGATGAAAAAAAAAACCAGAGCCCATCTGACAACTGTCCTCCCTGCAGGCTTGTGGGTATCTCCCAGGCAAAGAGCGGTCCCCAACCCCGAGCCCACACAGACCTCACAGAGACTGTACACGTCCACACAGTAAAAGGAGAAAGCAGACCTGGGAGGATGAGCTTTCTCCTCATCAATTTTTAGGAGCAAACCACCGCCCAACATAACAAGCGTGTTTTCCAGTGTTTGCCAGGGCACAAAGCTTGACAAGAGAGGACTAAAAGGAAACCAGGGATTCTAGCCACCTCCTGACTAGCTTTCCATAACGGGAACGCCAGACATGAGTTGGCAGCTAGTGTGTAGCAAGAGCTAACTGCTCCTAAGAGCCTCCCCGAGGACACGGCTTCCTCACCTACACAGTCACGGGGTTACTTGCGGTAGGTGGCTGCCATTTTCAACACCTTCCTGTGCTTCAGTTCCCTATCTACCCCAAGCCACAGCTGAGCTCTGTGTTTCACATGGATTTCTAGATATTGTACCTACTAGTGTCTTGCTGCTTGCAGAATAATTACCAGCTCTGCCCTTCCCGGTGCACGTTGTAACATTAAACTTTATTTTACTTGGCAGCTCAAGCCCACTTTTCAAGCAGCTGTGAGAAAAAGACCCCTCAACTAATGCAAATAAACATGGCTGCATTTTTAATTTGTAAATTAAAACAAACAACTTGTGTTCCAGGCTGTGCAGGTCACATCTATCTCAATAAAACCCCACACAGAGCAAAGGAGACCTTCTGGCCTGTCCAATGCTCTATGAGATGCCTGGTTTTACCCGTAGTATTGCATATTGAGAAGGAGAGAAAACTTCAGAAGCATCTCTGATTCCTTTTTTTATACTCTCATGAAATCTGGGGGCAGCTGTGCAGACTACCATTTCCACTGAAATACAAGTCTAGCTGGAGGTGAGGATTAAACCTAGACCATAGGTTTAGTCTACAGAGACCTAAACCTTGAAATAGATCTGACTAGATTTTGTCCATGGTTTTATCCATCATGGTGAGGGCAGGCTTGTAGAGGCCACATTTGGGTGGTAACTCACGGCAACAGCAGTTTGCTGTTTCCCCAAGAACAGCGGGTCTGAATGACCAGTGAATTTTTATTCTAGGTAGCCTAATTGCCAATGGCAGTGCTCTTGTTCCTAACAAACTTCAACCATCGAAGCCCAGTGCTAAAATTCAAGTTTGTGATGACCTCACCTAGCATGTGTTACTGGAAACACACAAGCAGTGACAGATAGACTGATGAAGTGTCTGCAAGCCTGGCGTCACTCAGTTGCCTTCACACACAGCTACAGTAATAGGAGCAGTAGCAGCAGATGGAGGAGGATTGTCAAATGGCAGAGCTGGTCCTTCCTTTGGAGACATACGGCTCTAGCAACAGATGAAAACAACCAGTGAGGAGGTTTGAGGAGAGCAGTCCTGGAACACATGTGAGAAACAAATGCAAGGCTGAGCAGTGGCTCTGTATCTTTTGTTGTTCCTGGCACGGCAGCATGTTGGATATACAGGTTCTTTTTCAACTAGAACCAAGTTTAAATGAAACACCTGATGAGCAAATATTCCAAACTACATCCTCAAGATAGAGGAGATAGCCAAAAGCCTGGGTCCTACAGTCTCTAGCATGTTACAGGTTTCTGCCACAAAGTAAACCCCAAAAGGTGAAGATGCACCAAGTATACACAAAGCTGCCAATCTAGATGTGCCCACACATGCTGCTGTACTACAGGAAGATGCCAAGAGCAGAGCTTCTTGAGTTAGAAAGGCATGCAGGCAGGCAAAAAGAACTTTAAATTTGTGCTAAGTTCCCTTAGCATATAAACTGTATATATATAGTACATATATATAAAATTACATATATATAGCATGTATATTTAATATATATAAATATATGTATACATAAACACAGAATAGTGAAGGAACAAGGACCTGGACTCGGGAGCACTTGGCTCAGCTGATGTCCCTCCTATAGGCTTTATGTAAAGATTTAGGAAACCTAGTGCTCGTCTCTTCCTTTGGGTTGAGTGGTTACCTTTATAAAAAAAAAAAAAAAGAAAAATCTTCACCTGTTTCTGGTTAGAACCCACTTGCATCAGCATCTGTATCAATAGAGCAGTTGTGATTACTCATTTCTCTGTAAGCTAAATATTGCTACCAGCACCGCTGGAGAATGGCGAGGGGTTGCCGTTCTACAATTGCTCTTTGACATTGTGTTGGATTACTGTGACTGGGAGAAAAGAAGATAAAATCATGTTGCAAATTCACAAGCTCAGGATGGCATAGTCTGAGGCTGATCTGTGCCACTGGATGAACTGGAAAGCTCTGCTGTGGAGCCTGGAAGTATGAGGCCAGAGTTTTCATTAGTCCCTCCTGTGGATGCTTTAACACAGGAGAAGATTGTTTCCAGTACCTCTGCCCACCAGCTTTTCCCAATTCAGCCCATCGCTTGTGGGAGATTTGTGCAAGAAGCCAATCTGCTATTCTAACGCAACTCAAAGCCAACTCCTTCAGCGGGCAAAATACAGTCAGAGCAAATTTCGTATCTGCTTTCCCAAGATCCCTTCTCTCAAACAAATAAACAACAACAAAAAAGTTTGTTTTTATAGAGCTTGGGTTAAAAAGCCAGTCTTGGAAATGTACTGAGTGGAGCAATCCTCCAGCACCACCCAAAACTAGCCAGCAAATGAAAGCTTGCCAAGGCTGTTAATTTGACGGCTGGAGGGGAAAACAAAACCTATTGCTACCATCTGCACAAAGGAAACAGAGGCAAAGAAAAACCCTGCTGTGTGAGCAGAAAGAAAGGTTCAGCATAGCACAGACAACACAAACCATATGAGACACTTGTTAAACCCTCTTCCTGCTT
Source organism: Coracias cyanogaster (assembly GCA_033124195.1). Taxonomy (NCBI): domain Eukaryota; kingdom Metazoa; phylum Chordata; class Aves; order Coraciiformes; family Coraciidae; genus Coracias; species Coracias cyanogaster. The sequence goes on along the minus strand of JAVSBS010018068.1, from coordinate 44,920 downwards.
TTTTCTCCACCACTGAATGCTGCAGGACAATGATCTATCTATTCAATAGAAGCTTAAAACAAGACCCTCAGGACTGTCAGTGGTGCAGGTCTCTGTTTTCTTACAGATTCTGGCACATTAAGGCCCTGCTCCCTGGTAAACCTTTAGGACAACATGAATAGTTTACATACTCTGAGCCCCGCAGATGGTTTGGATCTAAAAGACCTTGTGTAGACTGCAGTGGTCATGAAACCCATGCTTACAGCTAGAATTTGGGATGCATCACATTTTTACTGCTGTTTGTACTGCTCAGTTTGTGAACCAGAGTAAACAAATGAGCTTTCAAAAAAGAAAGGCAGTTTGAAAAGAGCTCGATCTACTGTGAGCCCTTTATTCAGCTAATTTTACCCCAAAGGCAACTGTAGCTATAGCCTTCACAGGTAAAGAAAACATCTCCCTCAGCAACCCTCCCGCTATGGTGTGGGTTAATCTGCAATCAGCTCTATCTGCAGAGCTGGCCCCTACAGCTGCACCAACATCTTGGGCTGGAAAGCTGGCAGGAATACCTTGGTAGTGCACCAGGAGGCTCTGGGAATTTCATTACATTTTCCACTCACCCAGTGTGTCTCCGGAAGGCCATCTACGGAAGCGAACAGAACTAGCATGTTGCCGCCCAACCCTCTGGAGTTTCTCCTTTCACACCCACTGCCAAAGCACAACCACCCTCACCCTAGGCCAGATTCTGATCTTTACACCAGCAAAAAACAAAATCCAGTAATATCAGCTACAGACTCTTGCTGCGACATCTACTGACCAGCACCTCAGAGGGGGCAAGCCCTTCCTCCCACCTCCAGCAGTGCTGAGCACTGATTCTCTCCTTGCCTCAAAATAAAAACCCATCCCAGTGCTCGCCACAGAGCAGTGTAGCTGGCATCCCCCCTCCTAGACTGGGCAGCAACTCCAGCACAGGTCTAGGCTTGTTGCAACCTGTCTCTCAGCTGACACTTGCAATGGTGCTGTGGCACTTGGGCACTTTCCACTCGAGCTTTGAAAGAAGCTGTGATTTGCAGAGCTGGCAGGGGCAAGGGGTAAAGAATTTATCAGCTCTGCAGCTCATTTTAAAGGGCATACACAAAATACAGCTCAGCTGGATTCACTCATCTCCTCAGCTGAGCAGATGTGAGGATATCCGGTGACCTTGATGAAAACAGACTCACCTGGAGAGATTCAGAGGTTTGTACCAAAACCAGAGTTCTTCCAAAGAGCAGTTTTCATTTGGTGACTGCAAAATTCTCCTTGTAAGCAAAACGTCCTTCTGCACATAACAGACCACCAGCGGGGTCTCACACACAGAGAGATATCTCCGTGCTGAAAGGATACAGAGAATTTCTGTAGGTGCCCAAACCAGGAAGAAAAGGTGTAAGACCCAGGAGTCCTGACTCCAATGCTTGATAAAGACCATTCCCTCATTCGAGAAGGATCTATGTCACCTTTTCAGTATGTTCACAGGAGCTGTGGGAGCTGGGAGACAACCAGGCAGACATCCTGCCCCAGGCATGGAAACATCACTTTGCACACCACTGGGGAGATCAGGGTTTGGTGGAATACTGCACCCTACTTTAGACCTACTATCCAGGAGAGAAGTGGCACCGACCCCCAGGGGTTGCCATTGCATGAGCAGTCCCAGTGGTGTTCCCTGAGATGATGGACAGCTGTGGTGTACGCAAACCTCCCTCGGCAGGACTAACTCCAACTTAAAATTGAGCTTCTGTTTCAAGTCAGATTTTCCCCTGATGTGCCTCATCCTGCCCAGAGACAAAAATAGAGAAAGTGAGAAAACAGACCTTTATTACCAACTGCAATCCCCACTGCCCAGCAACCAGCTCTACGCTCCATGTTAGCCTTGCGTAAAGAGAAAATAATAAAACCCAACAACCCGCAATACTCACAAAATAAAATATAGACAGCATGAGCCTTTATGCAGCTCAAGCAGCAATCACCATGTGTCTGCAAGCTGAGTAGAGAGCTGCTGTCCTTGTCCTAGACGCTGTCTAACCTCTGCTTCTGCTCTGAACGTGCTTCAGCAGTGCTGATGCAGGAGATGAGCACACCGCAGTCCAAATCGTGCGGTTAGGTAAGCTGGGGCTGCAGGGTCAGGTCTCCTGTCTGTCCTGCTGAAGAGGATGATCCCTTTTTCCAGGATTCCTCATTTCTTACCTATACATAGTGGACCACTTGTGATTAGTTAGTTGTTTGGTTTTTTTTTCCTGCTGGAAAAGAAAACGAAAGGTAGTGGATACAAGTAATGACTAGAATGAAAAAGTAACATCAGGGTTAAATCGCCAGCCTGTGTGCAGTTGTGGTGGGGAACATGAGGAGCACTGCAGCCTGCTGCTGGCGTTGCCTACCGTAATTACCCCTAACCAAATCACGGTTACACCCTGTTCCGTGCAACACTTTGGATTTCAAGATTCAAACACAGACAGATATGGGGCCTGTTTCTATCCCTCCTGATGTCTACAGTGAGACTTCAAGGGTCCAAAGTCCACACAGGACTGCTATGCAAACTTGGTATTTAACAAATGATTTGAATGAGCCAAGGTAAATACACAATGCAGACACCAAGGGAAGCAAAGGAGCAGTTTTAACTGAAGGAGCACATTATGCTTTCACATTATTTTATGAGGAACACATTAGCCCAGAGGGAAAAGTGTGAGGAGACAAATCTCGATACAGCAAGTGGACACACCTAAGAGCAGCACTGCTCAGCAAGTCCCTTGGGACAGACCAGCACCCCACTGCCAGGCAGTCGCTGTGATGCTGGAGCCCAAGAGTCTGGGCTCCGAGGAGCACGTTCAACCTCTGGCATATAACCCTGCAACACGATCTCCACCATTTCCACGTGGGGCATCCCTTTCCGCCTCCTACGCTGCCTAGCATGGGCACCAGCTTAACCCACCTGCTGCGAGCTGTTAGCTGGTCAAGTGTACTCTGCTAACACAAAATTTATATGCAGCTCCTGGGATGCTAAGAGGCCATCACAACCTAGGGTAGGCAGGATTTATGGGAAGAAAGCCTTCTGAAGCTGCTGCAATGATGGGTTACAGTCTAGCCAAGCATTAGCCCCCAGGACCACTCCCAAAAACGGCAGTAACAATCCAGTTAGGAATTTGAAAGCCAGCGAGGATCTTCCCACAAACAGGCCAGCCCTTTGGCAGATGGGGGCAGGAGGGCCAGGGTGGCACACAAACACAAGCTCTCATAACACCATAAAGAGCTTCTGTTTCCCGACACACTGCGACCGAGGGAAGGCGGAGGCAGAGAGAAAAGCAGCAGTCTCAGGCCACGTGGCAGGTCAAACCACCGCCCAGTTTGCTGGCATCCTCTAAAGTTTAAATATGCTTTGAGCCAGCAGTGAATCATCCCTGGCAGGTAAGAATGATGTTAATTTATGACATGCCAAGTGCAAGCAGATCTTTTGGTGTCAGTCCAATGGTTTTAGTCTTATTAACACACGGCGACGGCTCAGGTTGCAGCTGTGTACATTAAACTCTGGCAAGTGGCATTTTAAACAATGACAAACTTCAGAACAATCACTCCACACATGGAGCTGGGCCAGGCAAAACTGAAGGGTGGCAGAATAAAGGTCAGGAGGGCAACCTGTTTGTCTGGGAGAGGAACAGGTGGCCCGCTTGGGTTGCTGCAGGGTCTTTAAACTGTCTGAAGGACACAGTCATGGATCATTTTAACCCATTAAGCTGCTTAAGCCTTCCCTTACACTGGTTTGAACTTCAAGAGAGTATTAAATCTTAAAGAGCTTAGTAATACATCTTGAGGAAAGCTCTCCCCTGTGCTTATGCACTCACGCTGCACATGCTGCACTATGGAAGTGCGCATCCTGCCTTGGACAGCAAGACCCCTCTGGCAGCTGAACCTGATCCACGCAGCTAAAAAGCTGTAAGCTTTAAACTAAAGCACTGCACCAAGAGCACCAAGTCACACTAGGGAACAGATGATATATTATCGTCCCCATCATGCTACTCTAGAGGCCTGAGGACACCTTGCTTTTCAGAGCCAGGGGTGGAAGACAGGTCAGCGTGGAAATTGTCCCCTCAACAGTTCATCCCTTAGCAAATTCACAGGGACCCGGAGCTAACAGCGGTTGCCAAGACCCCGCGGCAGCCTTGGGTTGTGTCTACGGAACTCAAATCACATCCAGCAAGGGCTGCGTAGTAGAGTGACTTCTGAGTGCAGCTTCTTACCTTGACACCTAGGCAGAGCAAAGTCAGCCCAAACCATTCCTGCCAGTTGTGTTTTCATCAGACAATGTGATCGTGAAGACTTAAAAGCCATTTTCAGAGCAGAAAACTTAAATATTCCAAGCCACGTTTCAAAGCTGTATTTCTCAACTTGAAATATATAAAAATAATTTTTTTGACGTGTCAGAAGACAGATGTTTCAGAATAAAATATTAGAATAACATCTGACATGTAACAATGTTTTCCAGTGCGGCACATCCAAACCAATTGTTTTCAGAATTTTTATATTCCCCGCTCCAATCTTATTCTTGCAAGCAAAATTTTTGTTTTCCAACCAGGTATTTCCCAAAGGAAAGAATTTTAAACAATAAATCATGTCTTGTTAAATAAATACAAGGGTTTAGCTACACACGAGCTCTTATCCAGAACACAGCAGGGTGTAAATTCACAGAAAAATAGTTATCTCAGATTTAAATACCAGGTGTGTGGATGCACTTATTCCCAAATGAAATTAAAGGAATTAAATTCTTTAATAACAAGGCACTTTTATTCTGGAATAGGAGCATCCACATATGAAATTAATCAAGAATAGCTAAAGCCACAGGAAGGTCTCAGGCTACTGACTGTAAATGAAAACAGTAAGTTCATTCTCCCTCTTGCAGCCTCTTGCTACATAACACACTAGATGGCCCTGGATAAATGTTCCTATAAGTAAAATACTAGTCCCAGCATGTCTGTGAACACCTCATGGTAATAATTCAATGAGATGGACCGGAATCAATATTTTTCATCTTTGCAGCTTGGGGCCAAAGAGCAGCGAGTTGGGCAGGGATGTCAGACAGCTGCCACCCGACACGGCAGGGAGAGGAACTGCCTCAGCACTGACCCGCACAGAAATTCCCAGCTGGAAGGTGTCTGTTCCTGCTCCATCTGAGCTTCCTTGAGGGAAAAGGGAAAAAAAGAGATAATTAAATAGAGATTTTCAATTCAAACCCTCTCTCAGGTGTATAGAAATATATATATATAAAATATATATACACACACCTCTCTCAGGTATATAGGAATATATATATATATAAAAATAAAAAATATATATACACACACCTCTCTCAGGTATATAGGAATATATACAGGAATCAGACATAAGTTTGGCTACAGTTTTGATAGAGCTACTGGAGAATTTTGAGCCCCCATGTTTTGTCATGGAGACTTGAAAGTCAGGATTAGATGGAAAAATCTGATACAAAGTACTGATTTATTAGAAATGAATCCATTAATTTAAGGTAGATATCCTCTATTCACCTGCGGCCAGAACAGAATGCCTATTTGTGATCTAGATGACTTCACAGAAATGCAGTTAGGTGCTTTTGCCTGCTGAAGAACAAAGCGGTGTCACCGTGCAGGTAACACACTGCTTTCATATTAGTGAAATTGGGACCGCAGCGAGAGTTTGTGCACTGACCAGAGACTGGAGCATCATTTTCTCGTCAGGAGTGAGGACCAATAGAGAAAAGTAGGGCTGTTATTTGCAATTCTACATGAAAAAAACCAAAAGAGATATTACTCAGAGTAATGAGTTACCAGCAGAAATATAAAATCAATCCTAATTCTACAAACATGTAAGATAAAAACTAACTCCCTGTTGTGGCAGTTACTCAGTTTTTTATAGAAACAAAGATACAGAACAGTAAGGTATGAATATATAGAATAAATTAATGGTGGTACTTTTAGACATGTGGTTCTCTACTGTCTGGACAAGACACTTTTTCATCCTACTTCAAAAGGACCACTTACCTAGAATTCACACAGGAGACCTTGCCAGCCCTATTCCAAGCTAGGCTTTCTGAAGAAAGTTATAGCTGTTTTTCTTGGTAATTCTTCTCGTCATGTATCACCTACATTGATTTGGCTTTTTGCAAAATGAAAGCAGAGAGCCAACAGGGACAAGGCAAAAGCAAAGGCAGCCAAATCCACATCCATGCTCAGACTGTTTCGAAACTTCTGTGCCAGCGAAGCAATCACAGTTATCACAAACTGACCCAAGAATATTCAGCCAGATTCTTCTAATTGCTTTAATAGTAAAAATCAATGGTTAGAACTCTATAAAGGAAACCTAGTAAGATTGAGAGAATAATTTGAAGTGCAGAATTATAGAAGCCAGAAGGTGGATCAACAAAAGCAAAAGGGAGCATATTTGATACCACCATTAGTTAATACTTGCCCTGAGAAGGAACATTGGGTCTTTTTAAACATATTTTTTCATAAGATCTAGGCAGCGCTGTTGGCATCTTTGGACCATATCTCCATGCCTTAGTTGTTTCTTGTTCTTAAATGTTAACTTTTCAGCAGACCGACCTGCACCAAAATGCACCGTAACAATGCATGTTTTGCCTTCTTACTAGGACAGCTTCATTTGCTGTTATAATAGTGCACTTAGAGAACATTCAAGGTACCAATCAATAAACAAACTCAGTATTGCATTTTTCATTACAAGAAAGCTTTTTCAATTGATCTGAAGAAAAAAAAAAAATTAAACCTCATAACTTCATGAACTTCACAGAAAATAACAGCAGAACACCTTTAAGGCACTGGTCCTCATACCGCGGTTGTAGTCAATATTTAGCAACAAAACAGGCATCCATGACTGACAGCTTTCTGTGACAGAAAAAGCCAGTCAATATTTACATTCCTCATGAACATACAAAAGAGCATCAGGGTACTTGAGAAATTAGCCCTTGATTGCCACTTCCAAGGCATCATCAGAAAGTCAAATCACTTCAGCACCTCCAACAACAGAACTGCTTTCGTTCTCGAGACTCAAGATCTCTCACAGATGTGTCAAGGTCTTTGAGCGGGAGATGTCTGAAGGGCATAATGGGTGCTGCAAAAAGCATGCTATGAGGGTTTTATGATGTAAAATGTCAAAAGATAAAGACAGCATTTGGTCAGCTTTTGCTCTCTTTCTTGCCAGAGGAGCAGACAAATCTGATAGTTATAGCTCCTGAGCCAGTTACAGGGAATACCAGTTGGATCCTTCAGTGCAGAACAGAGAGGGCTCTACTGTAATATTAAGTGATCACTGAAGGTGGTGGATGCAGATGCAATGGGTCAATTCAGCTCCCAAAAATGTTACTACACAGAACAGCCCTAAATCTCAGCTCAGAAGTCACAAAATATCCAGTGCCTTTCCAAGGGAGATCTCAGCTCCTCTCATTTCCTGCATACAATAGCATTATTCAGCACTGAAGTTTCCACTTAGCTTGCATTTATGCCAAGTACTTTTAATTGCAAAGGAAAAGGATGTTAAGCTCTCCCATTTGTTTCTTTCTAATTCATAAGAGAGACACAGCAGTGGTTGGTAAAACTTAGAGGTTAAAGGTTGCTCTCCCGCCACCATCTCACTTAAGGGACTTGCATCCTTCTCCTGCCACCTCGTAAACGGAGGTTGCCCACATTGCAAGGGTAGGAAAATTTGTTGTCATTTGTCAAATACTAAAAAGGCAAGTCATTGTAAACTCGCTAGTAAACAAGCACCAGGGAAGTCTGAACAGTGTCCAAACCCTTCAAGGCATCCATTATTAACTGCTCTTCAGAGTCACCTTGACCAACACAGGTCTCATCTAAGGATGGATATGTGAGTATTGACCCAATACACGTACAGCAATTCAGACAGCATCCAACTCAAAGAATCAATCAGAACAGATCCAGAGCAGCAGTTCTGACTGAAACAAAATGCTGTACAACAAGGAGTGAAATAACTGGAAAAACAGATGCTTAATTTCTGCTTATTTTTGGCAATCTTGTTCCTATGGTATCTGTTAGATGAGGGGAAAAAGATGCTGAATGCTGCATGAATCACAGCCACATCTCTGGACTATCAGCATGGCATTAATACAGCCCTCTTGAAAGTTATTTTTCTTTTGATCAGTCCATAGAAGGGTCTAAAGTAATGCTTCCATATGGGTTTTGTTCCTATTATGTGCGATCTGGTGAATTGCATTGTTTGAGACAAAGGGATTAAATGAACTAGGATTTGGGGCTTGGCAGCGTTTTAAGAAGTGTCTTCACCCCACCTCTTCAGCCTTGGGACAAGAGACTTACTAGCGAATTCACATGCAAATGAACTGAAATGTAAATTAAATGCTACATCCTAACATACCTCAACTGCCCCAGGAGCAAGATTTAGTCAACTTTAATGGACTGTAATTCTATCCAAAAATATAGTTTATTAACAAGCACATACAATAAATTGCACCACTAACTTTAAATAAAACATCTAGCAGGCTCACCTTCACACTATGTGACACTTGGTTAATACAGAGCAAAAGAGCAATACACATATGCTTTCAACAGACACAGAATGAACTCCGCTGCAATCCAAGTGCAAGTTCTAATCCAAAGAAGGGCACATAAAAGCAAAAGCAATGAAGACTTCACATGAACCTTTTGCCATTTCTTTCCACCAGACCTTTGGTCTCTTACAAAATAGGTCTGTAATACAAAAAGTAATAAAAACCTCTGGATTCAATTTACTCAGCCTCTTCCATCACAAGTTAACTGTAACATTTTGCAACAACGTGAGTAGTATTAAGAGGGAGGTAAGAGGCAAAGATAGTTACACCTTGGAATTGCTTGGTAAGTTCAGCTGCAGATCAAGAGGCTGCCTAGCAGCAGGTATGGACTTTGGTGTCATTGTCCCAGTTTTTGCAACAAATACAAAGGCGGTAAAACAAATTCTTCTCTCTCATCTCTCATTAAAACTTGATCCATCCTCCACTGACATCAAGACAAAAGTTCTTTTGTTATCAGTGGTACTTTGATGGGGGCGCAGTGGCCTTCAAAAAAAAGTCATCCTCTCTAGTGAAAGGTTTGTCGCTCTCCAGTCTTCAGCTCGGCTGTGATGTCAGTAAAACCTGACACGCTGGTACCACACTGGTGTTAGGACAGTCTCGTCCTCCTTTCATGCCAGAAAGAGGGATTCAGCAGAATTTGATATATAAGAATTTAAGCCAACTTGGCAATAAAAAGCTCTGCTCTGCTCAGTGTAAGATCTTAACCTCACCACAATGAAGTAAATAGAAGATTTGTAACGAACTTCAACAGGAGCCCGAAAGAAGCATCAGGGCAAACCAGAAAAATAGACGCTTCTTGATATCAGACCTTGTTCTCTGCACAGGAAAGGTCATTTGTATTTCTGATCCTCTGGGGGAGGAACAGGGAAGTTCCTAAGAACAGTGCTCCAAATCTAACAGTGTCCACTCAGGCAGTATTTTTAAACAAAGCCAGCGATTCCTCCATTTCCTTCATGGCAGAACAAAAAGTTTTCTCTATAAGGAGTAGGGTCCCGATTTTATTAACATGGTACCTGTCATCGCTACAAAAACAACAGTGCTGACTGTGCTCCCTAACGGCATTAGGAGTTAATCTTTACTCAAGAAAAAAAAAAAATGTATAGCATTATTGATGGGTTAGAGACTTACACTCTCTCATTTCTCTCCCACCCCTTCCTCTCTATAATGCCTAGAAAAAAACCACAAAAAACTTCTCCTGCTCCCACCCTAAGCAAAGTGTTAAGATCTACTTCAATGATAAGAAAAACATTTTAAAATGGTCATTTCTTTTAACTGCTGGAACCAGATTTTTTACAGTACAGGGAAAAAATGTACCTCAATGTAAAATAACCTTATGAACAGAAGCGAGCAATCAAAAATCACCTAGAAATAAACATATTAAAGTCCAAGCATTGTGACACCTCCTACTGAAAAACCAAGTGATGCACAGCTCCATCAGCAACAAGCTCCGTCTCCCCTCCAGAACCTGCATAGCTGGCTCTCATGTTAGCTAGTTATGAAATACTCTTACAGGAGAACAACTTTAGGAAAATTTGGACAGGGGAGAATAGAGTTAACCATAGAGACAGATCAATACAAACAGTATTAAAAAAAAAAAAAGTATCAGGGAAACATTAGTTTAAGCTGCATTTTCAGTCTATATATTGGCTTTCTTCTTCCCTGTTCAGCTTCAGTTGTGTGTTTAAGTCATCCATTGAACATTCCATTCTTGAAATATCATCTACTTAAATGTTAGTTAAGATTCATCTTGCTTATAGGACAGCCTAGAATTTCTTCTGAACTGCACTTGTAGACAATAATAAAGAGACTGATATGAACTCAAAAAATACTTTTGACTATGGGAAGAAATAAAATAGAAAATAAATAATTCAAGAAATAAAATCAAGCTCCACTCTTACTGACTCCTAATAAAGCAAACACCAATTCTTTTTAGCTGATCAAAAGCTTAACTCCAAAATAATATTTACAGACTGAAATCAGAAAAAAAAATATGTTTTGAAGTCTGTAAGTTGCTATAGAAAGAGGAAAAATAAACTTCCAGCAAAGTATCTCCTTCAGAGGAAGCCACAGTAAAAATAATAAAAAAAATTCTTAATCAGTGTATTGTACCAAAATTTATTATTTATAATGCTACAGTAGTTCTCTTATCCCTTAAAAAATGGATTCTGTACTATACTTGCACATTTCTGGTATAGATACAATTGTACACGGACAACTTCCACCTCAACTGTGTGGTACTGAAGGGAAGAAAAAAACCTGAAGATTGACTTTCCTGCTTCAGCAGCAAACCCCGCTGGGTGGGAAGGCCTGTTGGGGATACCAATATTGAAACAAACAGGGAAATGACAGAGGCAGAAATCCAATAGTACAAAGCCTGCTTGGCCATGGCTCTTTCCCCTACTGCAAAGCAGATTTAATAAATGGGATTTATTTTAGAAAGTTTCACAATTCTTAAACAGTAGATGATACTTGCATTCCTGACAGATTAACTTCTACATTTCTTAATGCTAATTCAACCCTCTAAAACCAACCCAATAAAACTAGCAAAGCTTTTACAAGTAACATGCACAACCTAAAAATTCCACCCTCAAAACTGCCTTTTTGGTACTCTTTTAAGCTCTTAAGATACTCTATTTATTGAAAAGATGCCAGGAAGCCTGCAGCAGGAACAAATGCTTCTTTGGCAAAAGGAAAACATTTTAATGCCTCCTCCCTTCAAAGTATGCACACCTCACCACAACATATGCTAATATACTACCAAATAAGTCTCTTAATCTTGCCATTTTTATAACAAACTGTTTCATTCATATCTATTTCAGCTTGTAATTACCTACTGCACAGAGTAACACACTGTGCTAAGTCAACAAGTAGTTTATACCTAACAAATAAAAAGTAAAAAAACCAAACGTAATATATTAAAAAATAAATTATATATTCCAAAACAAGTCAAGAGGAGCTAATTTTGTATAAACTGTTTAAACGTAAAATTAAAATTTTAAATCAAGCAGGCATTTTGGGCCTTTCTTCCAGCCTTTATTTAAAATGAACAAGATCTAACAAAACCAGGATTCCCACAAATATGACAGCGAGTGGAAATTTGCACTACATCTGCCATTAATAGATGAAAACAAATGTACAGCCCTTGTGTGAAGATATCTATGTGTGTGTATATCTACTTATGGACAGAGTTACACACACCTCCCCCTAGATTTCCAGCCTTCTCCAAGGCACACACTCCACTGACACACTGTCACAAATCAGCCAAATGCTGAATCTAGAAAAAGATGAAGACCAACTCTTTGCAGATCTACAGTCTGAAATTGTAAAAATATAATAAATACAGACAAATATTTACTATCATATTACTATTCTTCGTGAAGAACTCGAAGAAGCAAAAGGGGAAGTGGTTTTTAAAATAAAAAGCTTCAGTGACGAAAAATAAAGAAAACACACCCTCAGACATGCTGGAGCAAGACCACATAGTGCAGGCATCAGTACCAGCCTTCTTTACTGAAACAGGATCTTTAGTCTCCAGAGATGTCCTAGTTACTCCAATTAAATCAGTGTGGCTTCTAATGATACCAGAAAGAAAGATCTGCTTTTCCTATGTCAATTTAAATACCACAGCTAACTGTCAAAGACTTGGTATACAACAGGGATAACTCTGCTGGGAAAATTTTTAAGGTGAGAGGGAGAAAATAAAGCTAAATTCTACAGGAAAAATCACTGGGATCCATCAAAGTTTTTTGTAGGCTTAGATCTATACATCTGAATCCAGCTGTAGGCGTGAAGAGGATGGGGGGGGGGAGTGAGAACCTGTTTGTCATAACTGAACCTTTTTTTTTTTTCTGTTAAGAGGAATGAAAATGGTCTCAAATGACGCAATGGGTCAACCCAAAGACAAGCGACATTTGAAAAATACTAGAAATCCTGAAGTCAGAGCTTGTGAATTTGGTTTGTATGCTGTCTTGGAGGAGAGAGAAGTTAATACGTTTAAAAGCTTGGTATTTACACTTCCGAAAAGTTTCTGCAGTTCATCCAAATTTGATAGGGCAGGATTTAAGTGCCTCTTAGCGTTCCCGACCGGGCACTTCTGCTGCTTTGGCACACGCAGAGTATTCCAGGACCAATGGGACACGACGTCTAATGTAGCTTTCAACTGGCAGCACTCCTGAGCAGTTTTAAATGTTTATCAACTCAGTAGGTCAAAAGTCTGCAGACACTGGGTGGAGCAGCAGTATGCCACAAAACTAACAGTTGTCCTCCTAGAATTAAAAAAAAAAAAAGGGAGAGGGGGAAACAGTTGTCAGTAAAGATTAAAGCTCCTGGCCCCATTCCACAGACGACAATATGCTGGTTTGTAAAATACAGGATTAGCTGATCGCAACACTTGAGAAAAAGAAAGTTCATTTGCTCTATATGAGTGCCTGATACAAAGGCAGGGGAACACTGCAGGGGTTCTCCAAAACCCTCCCAGTTTCTTATGTATTCAGCTTAAAGCAGCAGCATGTGGTTTTTCTTTCTGCGGAGGGTGTGGCTGAGTGTTATAGCCAGTAAGTTTAACAGCTGAAAGGGAAATAGCTGGGTAATTCTTTGCTTCAGCTTTGCTCGTGTGTTTCTTGAATTACTGCTTGTAGGCATGAAATAACTGCAGTCCAGCATCCTCCTTTGCTGCAGCCGAGTGAACAAACTCTGTCCAGACCTTCAGAAAGGCCGATCGCCAGGCAGTGCTGTCACATTGTGCCAGGTACTACAGCAGGGGTGGCAACATGAAAGCACGACACTAACCTCAGTACGCTCACAGTGACCCTCCTCCTGCCCCCATCCTGGCAGGGACCTAGATACCTGCTTTAAAAATGTTAAGATCTGCTTTTTGCTAACCCAGAAATCACACTTTACCCAGCGCTCCTGTCATCCGTGCTTTTTCAGATACAGAAATCCAGTTCAACACTTAACTATCCTCTCCTATAAGAGGATACAGCATGTGATACCGAAATGCAGACAGAAGTTACTGGCATGGATGGGGCATGTGCTAATCAGTGCTGTTCAAACGCTCAGAATCCCCACCCTGTGTGTTTTCATGGTCACTGTAAGCTCTTTAGAACAGAAGCCCTGTCCTTCACATCTTTCTAAACCAGCTATCACACCTCTCCAATTCCACATAATCTTACCATGCCAAGTGCACCAGCTACAGAGATAAGGATGACAGGCGACCCTGTTTAGATCTCATTTTCTGTGGATTTCTCAGCTACTTAAGACTGTATTCATTAAGGCATTTTGCAGAACATGGTACATTCTTGGCTAAGGGAGGGAATTATAACCATTTTTTAAACAAGTGAAAAACCATGCAGATATATGTATTTTTGATTAATATATTTTAGAATGTTAATACAGTGTTCTTCCAAAATAGCCCTAAAGCATGTTTTTGATGAATTGTAACTTTATTAATTCCTAAATGTGTCTATCATCTCATAAGTTCTACAAAGAGGAATGGTTAGCAATTAATTAGAAAGTAGAGCTCTCTACTGTAGTCTAAACTCTCCCATTGTTGAATTATCTCAGATAATACAAGGATTTAGTGACCAGCAAGTAATTTTCATCAGTTTCTTTAAAAAAATTATACTGTTCAATGCTTGAAATAAATTCTTTACAGCATGATTATAACATCTTATGCCACTCTGAATATTAAGGCTGTAACATGGAAGGAATTTATTTTACTCAACATGAAATCCACTGAATTTCAACATATAACTGAAGTGTAACAGAATGGCAAGTTGAAGTCTGCAATCTCTACAACCAGATCTGTCTAAGAAAGATGAGTTTTCAAAAATAGCACTTATGCAGCCTTTTGGCCACTGGCCCGATTTGGCATACCTAAGTTGCTTTCATTTTGTAAAGTTGAACTGGTTACAAATCAGATACCTCTTACGCCGCAAACTCACAGCAAAATAACCTGTGATACAGCTGTGGAAATTAGGTACCATCAACCTCAATCGCCAATTAATTAGTTTCCTGTTTTTTCTTAAATATCTTCCCACTGAAAAGCAGTTTCTTATTTTTTGGAAGATAACTACCAAGTTTCAGCAGGATAAGAACTAAGCTGCACTCTCGTGCTTTATAGGCACCAACAAGTCATTTCAGAAACATTCCATTTTAAAGCACCTTTCTTTTCTGCTCCCCACTTTTAGGCCTATACTTTGTAACTAATGGCTTGACTTGAAATATCTAAAAAGAACCTGGCCATCAAATTTGCTTGTTTAACTCCAAGCAAGTTTTCTTTAAATCAGGTTTAAAAGGTTTAAAACAGTAATGTACTTTGGTCCAGGTAGAATTAGTTTTAAATTCTCTGATTATGCTTTTCCATTACAGAAAGTGGATTTATTGACTAATAGGGGTTAGGGAAAGAATCACTGCATTAAATCTTTACCTACATGAGGGCAATAGTCCCTGAACCATATCCCAGTTTTAAGTCCCTTCTATGACTGTACTGTCCAGCAAGTCAGGAAGTCTGTGTAGACATTTCTACTTGACTTGTGAATGTGTCTGCAGGATTCACATCTGCTACAACCATAAAAACTGAAATATTTTTTAAAATATGTATTGCTATGAAATGTTTGGTACAATGCAGAATGCTTCCACAGCGTATCTCCAGTTAATTATGGAAAGAAAATGAAGAATATTTTACTGCAGAACATTTTAATTAAGCTCTGGCTTTAGAGCTTTTTTCCATCTTTAATCCTACAGCGCTTATATTTGACGGTGGCATTCTCCTGAAGTGGAGCTGAGACCATGAGGGGAAGTATTTGTGTTTGGTAGTATTTCCTTCCCAAAGCACAGAAGTAACATCCATGCGCGTGCTGCAATACCACAAACAAGTCAAACTGCTCACATCAAAAACCTCCACTGCCTTACAGCAGTTTGAAACAGGCAAGTGCAGCAGCCCTTGTTAAACAGTCGAACAGCAGTATTCTGGTTGCCTTGTAACTAAAAGATTTGTCAGCTTCTACATGCAATCATAGCACAGGGGCTTTTGATCTGAAAGGCTGCCAAGTGAAAAAAAAAACAAAGTAATCTTTAAGAATATGCTTTGTTCCATAAGGTGTTTTTCTTCCTAAATGAAACCCCAGTGTAATTTCCTGTATAATTACCCTTGATGCAATCCTGCCATTGGAGTCTCCCTCAAGGGAAAGAGCTTTGGGTAGACAATGGTAAACATGGGCTGGCTGCAGCGGTGGCAGTGTCCCAAGGGACAGTGCAGCAATTCCAAGAGGCTTTTGGGTAGTGAGATTGGAGTCAGAAAGTTCAAATCTAGAGGAAAAAAAAAAAAAAAAAGAAAGAAACAAAAAGGCTTGTAACAAAACAACTGCATGATTAAGTCGAGCATAACAATGAAAACATAATATATCCAGGAAAAATGCAGAAAATCAGCTGTCTCACATTCTTAAGACTTTGTCAAAAGAAGAGCAAGATAATACAAAATACAAATTAACACAACTGGGGTGAAGCACACGGTGATTTCTACGTATAAGTTCAAAAAGTTAAATGTATAAGTTTAGTATCTGTGGGCGTAGGATTAACTTGGCCTAAATACTCAAGTGAAAAATCTAACTTAAGCCCATAATAAAAATGAGTAATATATCACAAAGCATTTCTAGACAGAAAGATGATCTAGATGGGTGTCTAGTAATTAATAACAATACAAATTTCTGAGAAGGACATCAGTAATACTTGACTAAAATATTCCTGCAACCAGTCTAGCAGGATAGCTAAGCTCTCTAAAAGATAAGCTCTCTAAAAACCCCAACCTCTACCATCAGCAAAAAGAGATCTGAAACACTTAGAATTACTTGAAATACAATCCAGCCCAGCATAATTCTCACAGGTCGAACCAAAGAGACCACTCTAATAAGATCAATACATTCATAAGCTCTTACTGTGTCCCCAAAGTTTACAAGATGCCACCACTTTCACCGAAGGGGACTCTAGGGTCATTTCATGGGAAAGAGCAATCACATTCTCAAGCTTGGCCCAAGCCATGTAGTGTTTTCTAAATTAAACATGCTAATCTCCATCTAGAAACTGAGAGACAGTCAAGACAAATGAGTAAGTTCAGGTGCTGAGTAATCAAGACAATACACAGTACCTGATAAATGAGTTTTGTGATACTGCGCTAGGTTCAGCTTTCAAACGCTGTAAGGTTTAACCCCACACACAACGTACCACAGCAGCCTCAACTGAGATGACGAGCACGACTAATAGTACGTTTGTGTCAGAAAGAAGAGGTCACATTCTGTAACCAAGCAAAGATTGAGGAAAAACAGTCCGGTTGCTTCTGTCATACTTACCTAGCAGCCACCAAGTACTTAACAGCACCCTTGAAACTGCAATTTAGTGAAAGATGAAATCTGCTACTTTAATCATATGTGTCACCTGCTTCCCCAGCACACCATTATCTTACACCCACCTGAACTACACGTTACTCCTGCCTCATTGTAATGTGGGTGTCACCAGTGGTAATCTACAGTCTACAATAAGGTCACTCAGAATAAGATATGTGTGTGTTTAAGTATATATAAATACAGAAACAGACTACATAGTACAGCATGGCAAACCAGAAGTAGGCAAGATAGTTGAAAAAACTCAAGTTTCATCATCTTTTTCAGGTTCTGCACCTTGGCTGCAACCAGATATAATCCTCACAGTGTTGTATAAACTGTCTACAAACCAATTCTTAAATGGATTTTGCAATGCCATCTTGCTATTCCCAAACCAAACTTCACCAGCACTTCAGCAACCACAGTCACACAGCCATATTCCAGGAATTGTTTTGCAAGTCACAACTGGGCGAGAAAAGTCATTACTAAGATTTTTAAAAGATCTTGTACCTGGTGTTCTCAAACTCCTTTTCAAAGACTAGAAGTTTGCAAATTGAAATTAAACTACCTTTGTCAATTGTGTCGTATTTCCGGATAGTAAATGACTAAAAACCTCCCCTCTCCATACCAAAAAAAAACCCACAACTGCAAACTTGTCAGTAGATTCTCTGTCAGTAAATACACTCTCTACAAAGCAGTGCTGTTTCCTGTGAACACAGGCTTGTATGATTATCTCAGCCCTCCCATTAAGCTTCTTCCCTACAGCCTATTTGCTGCAGACTCCTTGTACACCTTTCCTGGCAGAGCAATAGATGAGCAGTTAAAATTTCCTCCAGTGGCCATGGTACAAGTGACCTCTTATCATAAACGCTCTAATCTTTCATTGTAACTCTCTACCTTCCTGCTTTCCACTTTCACCTCTAAAGCTGACGAGTTCCCAAGACGCTGGCAACAGGGAGAGTCACACTACATCTAAATCTGACAGTATCTGCATCTGCAGGTTGTGATCAGATATTGCTAACTCATGTGATCGGATGATGCATAACCAGATGAGCCAAGAGCCACGTTAGAGCAAAGAGTCTGAATTGGGGCAGAACTAAAACAGCTCAGCTGTCACGCTGTACTGACATGGCCACAGGCTGCCAGCATTTCTTTTGCCTTATGTGTAACAAGTCTGCCAGTTTAGGAGTGTGCTGCCTG
Source organism: Coracias cyanogaster (assembly GCA_033124195.1). Lineage (NCBI taxonomy): Eukaryota > Metazoa > Chordata > Aves > Coraciiformes > Coraciidae > Coracias > Coracias cyanogaster. The sequence goes on along the minus strand of JAVSBS010018068.1, from coordinate 26,755 downwards.
GCAAGAAGTTGCATTGTTGGCTGATGCATCTCATCTTGCCTCAGGAATTGTATTTCTCATCTCCTATTTCCATTAAAGACTTTCTCCTGCAAAAAGCGTCCTTCTTTATACACTCCTCAAGAAAGAAACCATTTGTAAGCACCACTCAACCTCTGAAACAGTCTTTGGATCTCTGGGTTTTGATACTGGACATTTTCATTTCAATACAGCATTTCAAACATAATTTGATTAAATATATCTTTTAAAATATTAATCTTTGCCCATGTCTTTGAAGAGCTGTTTGAAATGTTCCTATCACTGCCAGAAAAGCACTTCTACTCTTTCTCTAATATGAGGAATGCAGAAATTTCATACCTTTTAAAAACCTGTAATAGGTGTTATAGAGGGTCCTCATGGCCAGTTCTTGCAAAGGCAGCACATGATCTGTTTCTGTCCCTATAGATTTCACCTCCGCTGGCAGGAACACAGTTAACTGGCCCGATGAAAAGGAGAGCAGCTTCACATATGAAAATTTAATTGGAGAACCACAACTGGAAGGACACAAGAAATTTAGCAAGTGGGTAGAAAAAAAAAAAAAATAATGAAAGTAACTTTATGGGGAGACCCAGATGACCAACCCAAAGTATACCCAACACTCCTCAAGGGCTCCTTGCAGAGTGCAATACATGTTGGGTTGGACTAGATGACCTTTAAAAGCCCCTTCAAATCCAAACTATTCTATGATTTTAAGTTGACACCCATGTTGTATAGATGCCCATCTTCTGTGATGTGCTGGGACATCTGGAGGCCTTTACTTATCAAACAACATTTAAAAGCTGGAGAAATAAGAACACAATCCCAAGAAGGTGAAGAAAGTGTAACACACTAATATCTTTTAGCCTCTGGATGCTATTATTACTAAATATATTACATAGAGAAGCAGCTTCATACCCAACAGCTGGCTTCCTGTGTCTTGGATCAACCAGTTGAGAATGGTAATGATTTCTCAACTCTGGTATGTGAGGCAAACTACAAACCCCCAAAATTATCTTTTAAATGCCACTGGATGATTCTGTCCTATACATTTCCCCATCCACAGAGTTCCCTTGGAGGGTCAGTGAGGTGAGTGAAGGAAAAATAAAAAGAACACCCAAAGTTGTAGTGAGAAGATACCCTACTATCCTTGTCCTTCCCAAATCATATAAGGAAGAGGAAGGTTATTTGGATCCAAAGAGAGAAACTTAGCTTGTAGTAAAAATAATAACGCTTTACATGATCCCTGTTGCAAGCTATCATACCAAAGAGACACGCATAGGAAAATTCTACTAAGAGGTTGGGGAAGTCAACAGGGGAATCAGAATTGTTTATGACAACTTAAATTTGAAGCCAAGAGCAACTTGTTAGGGCCAGTCCTAACAAATGGAACAGAAACACAGATTTGTCAGCCCTCCCAGATACCGGACCTAAAACTGAGGTAACTAACTTGACCTTCTCAGATGTGAAAGAAGTCTCATAGTACTTCTCTTGACAACAAAGAATCTCAGCTCTTCTGATTAAAGGAATAACAGCCCAGAGAAACAAGCAAAAAAGAACAGCATCAAACAGCAAGTCAATAAGCCTCTTGTTAAATATTTAATACTTTCCCACAAACCATTAATGGGGTTAAAATATAGCTGGGAATTCAGAGATCTAATATTCCAACAATCCATACCCAGTGAGTTAGCTATCACAACAAATAAACGTATAATTTTGTATTTTCAAGTTGCCTAACTCCTTACCAACCTAGCTAGAAGACACACCCATAAACTGATTACACTTTCTGCAGTTCAGAGTCAGGCCATTTGGTCTACTTTATGCAAAGGGCAAGTCTATTAATGCCGGACCACAACACTGAAAAACACAGTAAACAAACAAAGCAGATCATCAAGAGGAATAATCTACGAGATACACCCTTATCAGGCTAGATTAGGGAATTAATCTCAACCTACTAGTAATACTGTGTGCAAGAACAAAGGATTAAAGGAAAAACAAAAGCACTGACAAATTCCACGGAGATTGAGAAGTGGAACAGAGGATGGTCTAACTAGCTGGAAAAAATGGAGCTGTGGAAGAATCCTGCTGAATAAGTAGCTGGGGGAAAAAAAGCTGTGACCACCTATTGGATGCCTTCAACAAGACTGACAGATACCTAGCTGGAGACTATGAAATCCAATCTGCAAAAAATAAGATCAAAATTTATTTTGAGTGCTGAGATCATCACCTCATATAAAAGACTCTTTCAGTCAGTGTGACTGCAGGATTCCCAGACAGAGATTCATTCCTTACACAATGCAATTTATATTCTATTTTCAGAAATCTAGCTTTATGTTAGTAACAGCAGCATGTCAGATTTTATTCTCCAGTTAATGACCAGACTGAGCACTGAAGTCTGGATCTTCAACTGTCGCCTGACCCATGAAAACCTTGCATCGGTTACCACTGCTTTCTTGGAAAGAACACAGAAATTCTTCACATAATGATTATCGCACAGTTTTAACACCACTCAGTACATTATCAAACAAAACCTTTGGTTTCTTAGTTATTTTTATAGATATATATGTGCTCTTCCTATGCTGAAAATTTTTCTTAAAAATAATCTATGATGTTTCAATATAGTTTCAAAACAAAAACAAGTATGTGTTTGGCACACAAATACAAGTATTATTTTGCTTACCAAAAATGATTTTAAAAATTCTTTCTTATTAAGGAAAAATTATCATTTTTTTACTCCACAAAATTAATTTCATAGCAACACATGCAAATTTTTTTGCCTCTTCTATACCAGATTTATAATATTCTCCATCAGAGATACTAGCAGCTACCCCCCCAGCAGCATATGTGTAATGACAGCAAAAAGAACTGGTAATATAATCACAAAAGGTCAGTGCAAAGATGAAATTATTTTGATTGAAAATACAATAAGAACTTAAAACATTTTTTAAAAGACAAGGTTGTTTAAAAATCACCTAAAATAGGGAGGACAGCTGGACCAAACTTTTTGGAACATTGCCTGCACTGTCACTAGTGGTTTTGGTCACAATCAACACAGTTCTATTACCTTTAGGGTCAATTTTATACCTGTCTGACAATTTACAATCAGTTCTGAAAGCACAAAGGCTAGAAATTATTTTTTTCCCGAAAAACAAAATTAGTAGAGGCTTGAGACTGCGCACAGTTCAGCAGAATTATAATCCAACTGCAAGTATTTAAATATCACACAACCAGCTGACACGGGAATATTAGAAAAACCTTAAAATGCCAAGACTCAGCATCTCGCATATTGCAGTAGAGTGCAAGCTGTAGAAAGGGAATTTATATTAAATGCAAGATTTGCTGAGAGGGAGCATACCAGAAATTTATAATTAGATGGTAATGGGGACAATCCTCTTCTGATCAGTTTTACACCAGTAAGGCTCCATTCATCAGTGGTGCTGATCCTAATTTATGCTCGTGTCAGGGCAGAAAGAATTAAGCTAGTGTCCTAAACAGACCACTTTTTTCCCTCACATCCTAACCACAAACATGAGACGGCCTAGGATATTTTTAAAATCCACATGTAAAAATATACCTGTCAATCCACAATTCCTAAAAAAAGTTACTTACTTTAGTTAGTAGGTACCAAGACCTACAAGAAGCTGATACTGGAATGCAAAATGAGTGAAGGAGCTGTACGTGACATTCCAAGATACGGTCCCTAAGCTACAGAAATGTGAGAACTTATGAACTAGATAGATTAAAACATATTCTGTTCAATCTTTAGTTCTGGAAATTCTGTGAAGCCTACATTTTTGGCCAACCTTTAAAGGCAGCTAGGATTCCGCTTTAGGCCTTACATTATCATTACAAATTCCTTCAGAATAACTGCACCGTCTGTTATGGCTTAATACTAAAATATTTAAAGTCAGCAATTAACACAGAAGATTTATTACAAAAATTAAACAGAACTGGGAGCTGCAGTAATCCCCTCAAAGTAGCATCAGTTCCAAATCAATCACACACCCATACAAAAATAATCGCTTGTATCATACGGGAAAATATTTATGAGAAATTTTACAAGGCACAGGTATGCAAAGTATCAGAATTAATTCATACCTACCCACTGCAGCCAATGACTTTATTGTACAGATAGGATGGGAGGCCTTTCAGATGAATATTATTATCCACATAAACATATTGTAGCTCCCGAGAACGACCTAAATCTGGGTTTAAGAAACAAGAAAGTCAGGGGGGGAAGGGATGACAGTGAGAATTATAAGCAAAGCAATTCTCTTTAATTATAAATAAGCTAATCAGACTAAATGTAAGCAAACATAAATTAGTACTTCTCAGTTGTAAAATTTCAGCCAATGGTTTTATTGCAGATGAGCAGAAAAGCTGTTTAGAAAATAGCATTTAAGAGTTACAAAACCAAAACAAAACTCTTCTTCAGTAGCCTTGAAAATCCAATTATAAATAATTAAATTTTAACATTGAAAAACTCCAAAGTCAGTTTGAAGAAGCAAAGGGACAATTGATTTCAGCTCTACAGTGCATACTTCGAGTTCAAAAGGTCAAACCTCCTTTCATTAACTGGCCTCATGTCACTGAAATCACAACTTCACTATCTTTGGTGAAGTGGGAAAGACAAGAATGTGGCCCGTCCCACTCTTCCTCTTCTCTGAGAAGATACTTGTTTGATTACATTAGCCATAACCAGTAATCCTTCAGGAACAAGTCTGTGATGGGGTGAATTACAGAACACAAGAAAATACAGAAGCAATAAACTGCAGAGTATTATACAAAAAGTTGTGGCTACAAGTAAATGATCAATGCATTTGAAGGTGTGCTTCCTACATTCTTTCTGCTGAAATATTCATGGCTGGCAGTCAAGCACAGCATGTTTAAGCAATACCTTCATGAACTGGAAATATATTAATATGCCACCAGATAGGGGCATATAGGTATGGAGTAATTTTATTTTGTTTAGAAAACTGATGTGGGAAAATGGAGCAAAATTAAAAGAGAAAATTTCATTTTCTAGAAAGAATTCTTGGGCACAATAATTTTGCCTATCAACGAGATCTAGTCAGTGGTAAAATTGTCTGCAATCAACCGAAGTGAAAAAAACAGGCTAATGTGAGGCATTTAAAGAGATAAATCAAACAGTGAACTAAAAAGAACAGTGTAAAAGAGTTTTGATCTGGCAAAAAAGCTGACACGTAGGATGATCTGGGCAGCCCATTTCACCCGCAGCTCCTACTTCTGCGTTAGGAAGAGACACGAGTGTTTAATACGGAGCATGGACCTAGTGAGCAGTGTTTGAAAGCTTCTCTGCCTGGGAGGGGATAACTGCAACCTGGACAAACTGCATGATGAAAAAAAAAACAAAAAAAACCTTGTATGCCTCTCAGCTTAAACTTTTATGAGTATGTGATAGAAACTAAGGAAGATAAACATGCATTGGGCTGAGTCAGCCACACTGCAAGACAATACTAATATTGACTAATTCTGACTTCCCATCTTTATCGACTGTCAATTACCTTGGTTGGCATAAAGATAAGGACAACCAGAGAAATTAGCTTCTGTCCTTTTGTAATCGCGGCCAAGACAGAATGAAAATTAAAAGAATTACCACAATGTTTCTGTTGGGAAATTTTATTTTATCTTTTATTTATCATTCCCTACTATGGCGATAGTTAATATGATCCCTTCTTTCTCATTGAATAGTTTCATTGCACACAGGAGCTCTGGACACCACTTAGTGCAGATAAAGCAAAAGATGTTTTGAGTGATCCTCCCCAAACATTTGGCCACGTTAAAATATACAGAATGTCTTCAGCTGTCACCCACTTGAACAGCAGCTGTAAGCACCAGAAACCTTAAAAGCTCACTCTAAGGAGAAGCTTCAGAGGGTGTCACATTATCAAATCTTTGACATAAAGAATAAGTGATGATACCAACAGCAAACGAACAGATTCTTTTTCTGAAATGAAAATGTTAACACAGAAGAACTGCGCTGTGGGGTTTATTTTTAATACAGGCCCTTGCTCTGCAACAGTCTGTAGAGGTGTGAGGGACCAGCACCTGGGCTTTGTTCAAACTGGAGTCACTGGACATCTAGGGACACGTTCAACCATCACATGCTTCTTCGACCCTGTCCCAAAGACATCCTAGTTCGCAGAGCTATCTGCTGTGTCCATCAACTGCCCTGCCCCATGAAGCAAGCACAAATATCCCCGCTGACTGACGGGCCCTGCTGCGAGATGCTGCCGTGCATCATTTTGAGCTAACACCTCCAAAAGATTATTTATTTTGGCTCAGGATTGCAGGGCTGAAAATAGTTTAGTAAAGTTCTCGAGTATTTTTAGATGAAACAAGAACATTGTTACCCTACAATGAATAGAAATACTGCAATACTGAGGCACTACAACACCATAAAATATTGTAAGGCTGGAAAAGAATCACCTGCTGAAGCGGGCAGCGTGTGCGCAGCTCACCTAACGCTGCGAGTATCGCCTCGTGCTGCACAAGCCAATTATCCTAAGAGGAGCAGGAAACTATGGGTTGCTGGGGTAGCTTCAATGTGCTACTGTTTAACTTATTAACTTGGAGAATGGAAGAAAATTTTTAAAAGAGGCTCATCTTGCTCATTTCTACACAGATGTATGCAAATGGGCTGAAAATCAGGCAAGTCAAAAAAAGCCCTAAAGCTGTTCTTTTCATATGCATTGAGGGGGGAGTTCGGCTGCATCTCATCTCTTCCCTCCCTCTTTATCTTATGCTATGTTTAGATTCTAAGTTCTGAGCTGACTGCATTTCCTAGGTAATTAAAGAAAATTTTTGGATGTTAGACAAAATATCTCAGTAGGAAAAATTCAATTCCCAAAGCCAAATAGCCTGTAACTATAAATGTTCCTTTGATATAGATTTTTTGCATTAAATAACCAAGCATCTTCCAGTCTCCAAAAGATTTTTTCTTTAGTTTCAAACACTATCCATAAAGTTTAAATTTAAATAAATCACTTTTAAAAGCTCTTTGTATCCTATCTGCATTAGTTTTTATATCTTATACGAGTCAACAAATATTGTTAAAAGTTCTCCAAAAGACACGTTTCTGAAGAACTTTGTAAAATAAGGAAGCCGTCTATCTATGAACAGGCTAAAGCTACAAAGAAGGTTTTCATGTGGCTTTTGCAAGCACTGTACTGTGTCTAAAACATTTCCACTTTACTCTTTCCAGGCTCCCAGATCAAAGATCTTTCTCCCAGAAATGACCAAATGCCATGAGTCCTGAACAAACCCCAATTCTATTTTTTTTTTCTTTTTCTCCCTTATTCTTTTTTTTCCTTTTTTTTTTTTTTTTCTTAACCTCAGGGCCCTGGCATATGCATTCCACATGGCTGAAGATGGAACAAAAGCTCTTGTGTCTCTGCACTGATGCTCTTTTAACCATACTGTGAGGGCAAGGACACAAAAGCAGCATATACTGAGGTAGAATAAGACCTTTGTTTACGGGGCACTGATAATTGCTAGACCCATTTTCTAAACAAGAAGTGCACATAGACCCTCAATAAAGTGATATAACACTGAATCTTTGCTGTGGTAACATCCCCTGTGCTGCCAGGACACTTGAGAATTTATGGCCCGTTTTAATTATACTTTATTACATAAATCATTTTTATTTTTGCAATGTCATCAGATTCAAATTTCTGCTTGCAATGGTTATTTGTTTTCAGGAATTGGAGCACTTCCTAAAAGAAAATTTTAAAGTTAAATTTCTATTAAAGGATAATTTAAATTGTAAGCAGATTGATATAAAATTATCTATGTGCCATTCAAGAACAGAACTCCTAAGACCATTTATCAGGGCAGCACAAAAGCTACCCTAACAATAACAGGGCTGTCCAGGATGCAGTTTTCAGCTCAACTTAAACACAGAATTTGAGTTTTTTGGTTGTTTGCTTGTTTGGTTGTTTTTTGTTTGTTTTAAATTTACTAGGAAGACCCAAATGCTCAGATACACGCAGTCGTATTCATCAACTCGAGTATTCATCAGCTAAAAAATATTTTCTTTAAATGCTGACATATCCAAGAATTAAGAGTATTCTGCAGAACAAATGACTCATTCATTATTGTTTACCCATCTGCTTGTTTATGTACCAGTTCTCAGAGAACGGCATCAGGTATTTTAACTGTATTTTGTAAAATAATTAATAGTGTTAGATTTTTTTTCTTAACACACATGTGCCTGTAAGCTTAAAAATGTACAGGACAAAAAAACCCTACATAGTACCCCCTCCAGTAGTGCTGTGAAAGTACCATGCTACTGCTGGAATAAATCTTACACCTATCAATCTAGGAACAAGAAAATGCAGATTTCCAGGACAGTAACAAGAGGCTCTACTACTTAAGATGAGGAAGAATGGATTCCTTGGCGTACTAGATGTCAACCATCATATGAAATAAATAGAATAAATCACACTTTAAAAAGCATTAAGCAATATGTTCCAAACATATTTCTTCTAACATGGACATGCCTAATAAAAAAAAGGAGAAAAACCACATTCTGCCAGGAGATAAATGTCTGCTTTTCAACTCAGCTCCCCAATGGAGAAAAATTGACAATTCTTGCTTGAATATGACTCGTAGATAATTCTACAGTATCTTCCACTGTTATTTAACATCCTTAGTCATCAACTAGTGAAGTTAGATGTAAGAGTACGCACAAAAAAGCACCAGTCAACACATGCAGCTAGCAGAAATAATGCCACAAGTTATGCCTTAACTTGAGAAATACTCCAGGAAAAATATTTTCCCACACCACAAAAGATAGATTTAATCTTTCTGCTTTTCAATGCGCTAACACTCTTTTCGACTTTATTTCATCACATCTTGACCACTCTGAAGCCTTCTGATTCTTCAGAGGAAGGATTAAACATTTACATTTATACTGGGCTGCTTTTCCTCTGAACTCTAGGATTTATGATTCAGTTTCATATCCACAGATAGCAAATTATCTCCAAATGTTCACCAGTGAGTCACTATTAAGAACTACTGAACAAGGTCAATTGACAGTCTTTGATGTTTTCCGTTATTTTAAAAGTTCCTTTTGAATGTTTTGAATTTGAGTCTAAAAATAAAGGAAAAAAAGAAGGTGTGTCATTATATTAGAGATTTATTTCCTCCTTTTGAACTTAAAACACTTCAGCAGATCTATGGCTCATCCAGGTCATAGTTCACTTATAGATAAGCTACTAGCACAAAAGTAGCGAAAAACTTTTACCCTTTAGTATTTTACATCTCATCCTACTGAAAAGCATTTTATCTTGGCAAAATTAAAAAGATTCAACTATCTGTCTCATGAAATGGCGTTAGAAATATTTGCCAAAATAGGGGAATTTGCTTGTTTTAGTTAGTGCTGTGGAATCTGGATGATGCATCCTGGAACTTGTTTGCACATTTATAGAATGGCATACGTTGAGACATAACTAAAACACTGTATCTGGAGACATTATTTGCATTTACTTTCCAGTGATATAAACTAAGGTGCTTAAAAAAAAAAAAAAAATCAGAAAGATCATAAACTTCCTTCAAGACTAAATTGCTAGTACTGAAAAAATTAAGTTAAACCTATACAATGTAATTAATTTAGAAATTATTATCTCATTTTTAGCCACCTCAATTTTCAGCTTCTTTTCAATGTGATTATCATAACTTCATCTGCACCTAATTAACACCGAACTCCAATTGTATTCTAGAAAAACTATTAATGGCTATTCAAGCGACAGGACAGATCTGCATGTGTGTCTATATTTCAGACGAGATTAGCTGGTGGCAGGGCTAAAAAGTACCAAACACAGGGCAGAGGACTTCCTTTCACAAACAGAATAAACGGTCCTCACTCACTGACCACACAGCTACCTCCC
>JAVSBS010018068.1:1147-16732 GCA_033124195.1 Coracias cyanogaster | reverse complement strand
ACCTCCCACAACAAGCCACCACACACTGACTGCACTCCTACTCATGAAGACCTGCTCCAGTGCTTGCAAACTCTGAAATGGTTGAAAAAAGGTAGATAAATTCTTTCCCGGGCTACCACCATGGAAGTTTTGATGGATGTCTATACAAAACACAAACTAAACTATTGCTGGATTGTGCAGTGCTGACACTCCTAATGATGAGAAATAATTTATGTGGGGTTACTGGGATTCCCCAGCAAGGTTTAAATGCTGGCTGAAGAATCTTAGTTAAATCATCAGATCCAGCAACCTGAAACAGATCATTACCCAAAGCACTGGAACTTAGATTACATAGTACTATATTTAACATATCAGCATTTAAACGTTTTTCTCCCTCAGTTCGCTAAAAATAAAGCAAATATCATAGCTGACCTATTGCTCTAAAACAGACCCGAAACCTTAACCTGCTTTTTTTGTTGTTATTAACATCCTCCACCAATACCATCGCTGTGACAACTCCATAAACAGAGTTTGTAGAGACCACCAAAGGAAATAATTTGTTGCCTTTTTTTTTTTTTTTTCCTTTTTGAGATGGAAAGTTTGTTTTCCTGTCTCTTCTCTGACCCACCCCCAGGCTGCTGACAGCCGTGACTCACCAAGTGGCAAAAATGCAAGGCGGTTTCCAGCCATGGAGAGCTCATTGAGGCTCGGTAGTTGGCACAGGTGGCGGGGAACATACCACAGGTGGTTTCGGTCTGCAGTCAAGTACTGCAGCGAAAGGCACATGTGCAGCCTTTCAGGTAAGGTTATCAAACGATTGGTTGAGATGTCCAGTGTTTGCAGCTCCCTCAGGTCTCCAACCTCTACAAGCCAAACAGGAAGCATTGAGAATTAGTCAATGTAACTATTTTCACAAACAAGACCACAAAAAAAAAAAAAAATATCTTGCATAAATTGAAAACAACGGTCATCAGTTAGCTGTGCTGTTTTGCTCTTAAGATAGTGTTCTATTAGTCTGTGTTCAGAACTGATACTAATCATCTCCATCATCTTCATAGTTCAGATCTTTTTGCTGAGGAACAGTTATCAGTTAGGCAGTATGTATCGATACAAGATCTCTCAAGACAGAGCATTCCTGAATCGTCACAATTACTACTGTCAAAAATATCAAGCAGTTTCCTGGTCCTAAATCAGAACTCGGAAAAAAGCAACCAACCAAATGCAAAATAGAACACGTCACATAGCTTGCTGCTATTGAGTGTGTTTTGCATGACCCCAAACTCACACAAATCCAAATTAGTTTAAAAAAAAAAAAAAAAAGGACATTTGAGGATACAATGCTTATATCCACCTTACTTAAGGTTCTCTTGCAATGAGACTTCCAAATATATGCATAGCACTTCCTGCTTAGTGACAGTCTTGCACCAAGCATGCTGCTTAGGAACAACTGCTCTGTCTTCACAATAAAATTCAGAAGACCTAGTTTAAATTAGACAACAAATTTCTTAATAAGCTGCAAGTTATGTTGTTATATTGTATAAAGGTATTATGGTAAGTTCTAAGATATAGTTGCAATAATTACAGCTTCATGAGATTTTTCTAACTCTGTAGGAATTTTTTTCTTTTAAACAGTGGATTTTTTTCATGCAGGTAAAGTTCTTAACAGTCTGCAAGGTGTGATCACACAAGTAGCCTCATGTGTCCAACAGCCATTTTCCCTGCGTCTGGCCTGTAGGGCCTGGATGCACTTCTCTAAGGACTGACAGACAAATATATTAAGCAGCTCTTACAGGTTATCTCCCTATTTAGTTATTCTTTTACAGTTACTCTAAAAATTGGCTAATTCTATAAATTATTTTCCCCGAACATAGGAAAAAGGTAAACAGTTTTGCTTTGTTTTTGAATACTTCATAGCAATGGAACCAACTCATGAAGTACTTGGTGCCCCGAACTCTTACAGCAGATCTTGCAGATCCAAATGTACTTTGCCCTCAGCTGAATGAAACCAGCTCTTGCATCTGATTGCTGATTTACTAGAATTTTCTACACTGAAAACACCAGACAATCAACACAATCCACAATCTGCACAATTTACAGCTCTATCACTCAGATACTTTTTTTCTTTTAAGATATAAATAGAGTAACACTGTTTAAGTTAAAGCTAAACAGAACCTGTTGTGCCCTTAAGCTCCCTCTGCAGCAGCAGCTAGAAAATTCGCTATTCCCTGAGCACTGAGGTAGCACCTTGTATACTACATCCGGAGAAAACAAAACAAAACAAAACACTGGCTTAATTTCAAGCTGTCTTCTACAAAAAGGGGAAAAAGGAATGACAAATCCAAAGCTGACCTTGGAGAAACTGCTACAAATGTTACTTTCAGGACCGAAAACACCAGAAGGAAAAAAAGGAAGTTATAATTCAGTATTGGAAGTTTTCAAAAAAGTACTACTGAAATAAGAGGTGTGTGGAATTTCTGCCCACTGCGAACAATCCCAGCATTAACAACACTAAAGAAACAAGCAGCTAGTATATGCATCCTTTTATAAAATATTACTGACCGAAGCACAGATGGCCACGTTCTTCAAACCTCTTAATTTTGATGTCAAAAGGAATCATAACCTTTTTTTTTTTTGCTGCAAGATTGAAAATGAATGACAAAAGCAAAGTAATCACTACGAAATAGCAAAAGACTACTGTGCAAAAGAACTGCAGCAGAACTCATTTTTAAAGAGCTTTATATTCACAAACAAAGCCATATGCTTGAAAACAGTGACAGGAAAAGAGCCACCTACGTTCAGCCAAACCACTGACCACATGCAGTCAATAACAGGCCTAGCTATTTTCATGCACTAACCTTTTTCTCTGCCACTAAAAACAGTTTTCTAATTCAGTTTAGGTCCAAAATCCCATAAATGTTACAGTTGGCAAAGCTGGCAGAGTTTCAAAGACATTGCTAGAATGATATGTTTCAAATCTAAGAGGAAATAAAAGTATTCTCACTTTATCCTTCATCCAAAAAACACATACTTGCCCAAAACTTCATCCTCTCTACCTTAATCTTCCAATGCATACCAGATGTAAACATCTACTTTCAACATACAGTGCCATATGGTACAGAAACACCCATGATGAAGTTAAAAAGTAAACCAAGCAACTTAAAGTGCCATCAAAGATCTAACCCCCAGATTCCCCAGCACAGTGATAAAGGCTCATTTTGAAGAACATGTTCAGACATTTACTAATGACACTTAATTGGTTTCAATCTTATTAAAGGAAAGGAAAACAATAAAGAGGAATAACACAAAATATAAACAGTTCAGTAGTAAGTTTTTCAAGCTTTAGTTACTAAATACTATTATCCATGTTTTTAAAATCTTGCAAGGTAAATACTGAAGGATGCCTTGGCTAACACACACAGTGGAAGACTTATAAATCTCTCTTTTGCTATCACCTCATCAAGCACTAAGCCACGTATGAGAGGTAGACTAAGAAATTTCAGGCAGATGTAAAAATAACTATTCCCAAATAACAAGAACTGACAAAGAAGAGACGTTTATTTGGAGATTTCCCCCAAGTCCCCAAGGACAAGAAAGACACAAGTATTATACATCAGTATTATACATCACCTTTAAACCACACTGAGAAGTTCCAATGACATTTAAACAAAATTCACAAAGGTGTAATTTAAAATTTCTATTAGCTTTAGGATCAACACCATCGAAGTCAAGATGGCAGAGCACTGAGCCTCATTTTGGTACCAGAAACCAGAAAAAAAAGCCCTCAGCGGCTTTGTTAAACCTCTAATTTTGAAAGAGCCAGAGTCCAAACATGAAGTTCCTGTGCTGGTTCTTGGACCCAAGTGTTTCAGCTGTGTCCATCTGCACGGCTTACTGCCTTCACATGTAGCTGGGCCATTCTGTGCCTTGGCCATATGGTACAAATGTGTTCGTGGCGTAGTGCACAAGAAGTGGCTGACAGACTGTAAATCCACACGCTACCTTACCTCACAGAAACTTCAACGCAGGCTTCTAGCCATAGTCCTGCCTACAGCCTTCTGAAGGTGATTTTAGAGACACAGACGTACACATAAATACTTCAGACTGTACGCTAAAACTGCCAGTGCTTGAGTAATTAATCTTTTTCATCCTGGATAATAAGAAGATTCAGAAGTGATTACTGTGGCTCCAAAAAGCAGCTTTTGAATTCACAGTAACAGTGTTCCCAACCACTTGGAGAAAGGGACATGGGAACTGTCAGCACAAAAAGAATCATCAGCATACCATTTTTTGTTACAAAGAGAAAGTGAAATATGCAGAGATTTTCAGGAAATTTCCAAAATTACTGACCTGCTAACTAAACTGACTGTATTTGTACAAATGTTATCTACCATCAGGAAAAAAAGAAAAAAGTCAATTTCTGATTTGGGTGGTTTAAACGCCAGTTTTAAAAATTAATTCCCATGGTTTTACATAAAGGAAAAGAAAACAAACATCTGGAAGTAAGCAGTCTATACAACATACCATAATTGCCAAAAGCAATTCAAACTTCCTTAACCTTCTGAGGGTACAGGCCTCGCCAGCTGCATAACTCAAAAATAACTAACAGTTTTCTTTACATTTCAAGAGCAATCCCACCTTTCCCTGTTGGGCCATAACCCAAAGTTTCATCCAAAGATATATGAAACACATACACAATTGGATTTGAGTGTATGGAAGGCATGGATTTACTTTAAATCAAACACTGAGTCTTTCCATCCAAGTAAAAGGGAAAAAAAAAGGGCACAGGGAAGGGCTACAAGACCTACCTGCATGAAAATGCACCTCAAAGCAGGATATTAAGAGAAAGCAGAGAACCTACAAGGAACGGAAAAAGGGACTGATCAGCAAAGAGAGCTGGCACTTAGAGGTCAGGCCGTAGAAGTTACAGGAAAACTGCCAGGGGGCCAGGAAAATGGGAATTCACAGACAAACAAAAAGTTTCTCAACAAGAAATAAAGACCAAGAAATGAAGAACTGGTGTCAACAAGGGGGTAGAAATTAGGAGGACAGACCAAATATTAAATTAGCTTTTTGCATCATTTTTTACTGTAAGAATAATGCTGTGTACGAGGACAGAGACAGAATACCTCATGGGAGCAAGGACAAAGCACTGAAAATGACCACATCCATTACTAAAATAAAGTGAGGCTGCTTCAATATTTCCATCCCAGAATACTGAAAAAATGGGTTATATATCAAAATTGCAAGCTCAGACATGAGGATTCTCAATGAATAAGACATTTTCTGGGATAGCAGCCCAGATAGCTGGAGAAGAAATGTAGAACCTGTGTTCAAAAAAAAACCCTGGTAACATGAACTCTGCGTTCTTCAGTATCTTAGAAGAACTGTTCTAAGGGGAAAGAGCAACCAAGAGTAACCAATGACCGGAACATAAACAGAAAGCAGAAGAAAAACACTGCCTGGATCTTTTCAGATTTAAGTCATGTTACACTGGCTTATCTTTCTTTGATGAAATTTCTTATTAATGGCAACACGTGAAAATCACATCTCATGGCAAATTACTCGAATGGAGAAAACATTACCAGTGGTGGTGCTCCTCAGGGGTCTACTTCGTTGAGAATTTCAATTTTAAAAGTAAAAAAAAACAAACTAGGTTTTGGTTTGCTGTCAACACAAGCATTTAAAGTACTGCTAACATGATGGAGAACCAAATTATCACACAGGAAGAAGAGCAAGAACTTTTAGAATTAAGTGAGAGAAATGGAATGAAAAAAGAGAGAATAAGCATGATACAAAGGTGCTACGACTCAGGCCTCTGCTTGAACCAATGCTATAGAAGGACTGGCTATACTGGTTCACTACCTAAGGATAACAAGCCACCAGTGAAAATAATTAATACAACTTCTATGTGTAGCCAGCACTACTGTTAGGAACAAGAAAATATGTTAGTATTCCTTTGAATTGTAGGCATTAATGATGATCTTACCATTATCGTAAAAACATTTACATCTACCACCAAAGGGTTCTAACACGGAGGCGATTCTCTCCTGCCTGCCACCCACTCTGCAATGCCAGCAGCACGTCCCTGTTCCAAGGCTGCAGCACTCTGACCTAAAAATCTTCACTATATACCATGGAGTAATGTTTTCCAGCTTGTGGTACCCTGAGGGACACATTCCTTATGAATCCTTATGGAATCAAGTGTTGTGATGACTGGCTGTGATTGTGAAGCACCCAGCGATCCTTCTCTATCCTGTGGACTACAAAGAAAGTTGGTTGCTTTAGGAAGGGAACAGAAGGCGCTAAAAGTGGCTACCATACTTCAACCTTGAAATAGTGTTCTCATCAGCTTCCATGAATCGAAGTACAAGAAGCATTTTCCTATTAGACCTGTAAAGCCACGCAACGGTGAGGAGAAGGTGTTTGAAGTATTTCATACTTATAAAGCTTATTACCTCTCCCATCAGAAAGAAATGCAACTATCTATAGACACCTGTGAATTTGAATCGTGATACTCTCTACAAGTTTAAAACTGTAATGGACAGGAAATATAAGTTTAAATCACTAAGAGCTTGATGGAAAAGATCTCCTTTAGATCTGCTCTGGGATGTCTCAGGAGGACTGAAATGGATTTAAGATGGTTAAAACAAATTAAATAGCCTATTATATATTACATTACATTTACTGTCATGCCATGCAGCTCACATTTCATAGCCTATAAAAATTAAATTTTCTAGCACAAATTGGCACTTATGATAGACCTGTGCCATCTTCAAACAAGGAAGTTTGACCATAACTGAAAATTGGCATCATTAGATTTAAGGACAAAGAAAGGAGGAGGCAGATTGAATCACATTTACATTTTGACACTGCTGTATGCAGATCTGTTACTGTAGTGTTAGTGAGAGAGCTTCAAAAATGCTCTGTTTCTCAAGCCTTGCAGACCTGATGATTTTTGTCTTGTATTTTTCCCATATGGGATATTTGCTCAACATTTTAAGAAAAAAAAGGAGGAGGACTGGAAAAGACATCATGATACTGCAGCAATTATTTTATGAAGAGCCTGTTTTTAAATAAGGTGCTAAATACAAGTTCTAGCCCATAAAAATTCTATTAAAAAAAGCCTCTATCCCAGCTGATCAAACTTGAATCCATTACTTTAAACCATACTTATGGTTGCATTTCACACACATATCCGGGCTGGAAAGAACAGGGAAAGATTTTCTGGGTCAGGATTGTCTTTGTGAATGAAATAGTCACATCAGGAATACCTTAAAGATGTTCCAAATAGTCAGTTTCACCTACTTCAGCCATAAACTGTATTGACTCTTCTCCAAAACATTTAAGCAGCAGACAAAACCCAAACCCAAGTGAAAAATACATACTTCTGCTGAACATACCCAAACAGGATCTTTTTTCCTCAACCTTGCTAAATGTCACACACAAATTTAGTACTAAACCTTATTTATTTTGTATCATCTTCACAAGCAAAGGTGAGAAAGGTGGCTTTCTAAAGCCCAATCTTGCTAAACAGTAATTGTAGTTCAGCTAAAAAGTGGCTAAAAATACAACATCGGGCACGAGGGTCTCATTAAGTCAAACTCTTCTAAAGGTCAGTGGTTCCCCATCTCTTACCGTAATTAAGCTTAAATTAACAAAACTGGCAGACTTCTGTATTCCATGGGTCCAGCACTCTGTGCTTTCCTCAGCATCAGCACTGATGCTTTCCTCAGCATCAAGACAGAGAGCACAGATCCAGAGTGGCTATTATGTTGTGCTCCATATATCCCCTCAGTGAAGGTTTGGAATTCCATTTTCTTCCATAATTTGATGGTCTCAATGAGAACAGTCAGAACAAATCAAAAGAGGTGGGTGAAAGGGCAAGAAGGATAGGGAGGAAGAAAACTCTTTATGCACAAAGGTAACTCAAGGCCACGAAATGATCAAGTTTGCTGCTGTCTGATTTTTTTTGTTTGGTTGCTTGCTTGCTTTTGGTCTGGTTTGATTTGGTGGGTTTAGGTTTTTGGTTGTTTTTATTAGGAGCAAACCTATCCCTTCATTTTGTTCTCCTGTACTCTGCCCCACAGCAAGGAACTACTGCCTCACAAATAAGTAATAGATGAGAAAATAATATATTAATATTATTTTAAGGTTTCATTAAATGAGATCCCAAATTTTGGATCGAGGATCCAAAATGAAGTGTGAAGAGATAGAATGGTATTTTGTCAAGTATATTGCATGAAAAATTCTGCTAGCACCTTACAGAAAAGTCTTTTATTTTGCTGTTGTTTCCTTTGAGTAGTAGTTGTTTTCCTTTCTCTCAGTGTTCCTGGGTGGTATGAACATAAACAAATGTGAATGAATAAAGCATGAGACCTGTTACATTTCTCTTGTTTTGTTTATGTCCCACAATCTTTACTGCTCCACATCATGTGCAATTCACCGTGTACTAATATCACTACCTGGAAAGGGAAGGAAAAGCCTTCCAGAAAAACTTGGTGCATAAAATAAAGAGCTAAGAATTTGAATACAAATTGCCAGCACACTAGAGGTGACTACTTACATACCGCGCTTTGACTAAGTACAATAACCCAGTCATTGCCTAAAATTAAGGCAAAACAAAATGAGTATCCTAAGGAGAGATTTGGGATAGCTCAGGAAGCCCCAGAGACAGAGCCCGTCTTGGCTATAAATTCTAGGACAGCTCTTTCCTTTATTCTTCTTCAAAGGAAAAACTTCAGATCAACACAACAGACTGGTCTCTCTGACAAATCTGTTACTACATTAGTGTCTAAATAATCCAAGCAAAGACCTATCTGTTGTGACTGTTGCTATCAACTGTTTCCAACCGACTGGAAATAGACACATCTTTCTGCCTTTTCTTGAGGTTGGTGGTTTGGGTTTTTTCTTTCCTGTCCAAGAAGTAACTAAACACAGAACAAAAGCAATAGGTCCAGGATAATCTTCATCCTTCAGTGGAAAAGTATTACACTATATCAAGCCAAATTATGCTCCATTATCTTACTACTGGGAGATACCAAAAACCTTCTTCTCTGAAGGTAAACTGTCTCCACAACAAAATATGCAACTACAAATTTGAGTGGGGTGAGGGAAAGGGAAAGAATCAAAGGAAGATCTTTAGTGTGAACCACGATTATGGCAGTGGAGTCACCATATTTGTTTTTCAAAGGAATGCTAATGGATGGGATTGTCTTAACTGAAGTCCTATGAAAATAAGAGTTCTTCCAGGCCACTGGAAGTTACTACAAATTGCAACAGTAATTACAGGGGAGGGACTGGCTAAACAGTCACGGGAAATATTCCCACTGTAATAGAGGTGCATCTTTCTCAAATGTAAACTATGACTTCAGATGCCCTTTGCAAGCAGCAGTAAGGGGAGCTTCTCTTGCTCCTCCTCACTTGCCCAGCTCATTTGGGCTGATCAGCGTCCATATGGCCACCCAGCAGACTGGCTAACTCACCACTTGAGAAGGGCAGGCAGGAGCTACTATAATGATGTGGTTACTACTGAGAAAATGGCATGGACCAACTACTAAGATTATCACTAAAAAAAGAAGACATCTGTCTTCAAACAACACTAGCAATGTCCTGATTTTGAAAACGCTGAGAGCAACTGCAAGCCTCATCCTAATCAATGGAAGATATTGCTGTTTAGTGTTTCCAATCAGCACAAAGCAGACAAGTAAGGCTTGCAATTATACTCCAAACAGCCCACTCAGTCACTCCGAATCACATTCCTTTGGCAACGCAAATAAGCAGTCTTAGTCCATAAAGCTCTCAAACATTAAATAATTACCAACTGGAGTATACTTGCAGTTGCTCGGTATCAAAGCCTTCCATAAAGAATGACAATTCAATGCAAATTTGGACAATGCTGAGGTAAACACAGGTCTTTCTTTTAAACACAACTGCAATAAAGTTAAGATAGCTGAAATACAGGTATCACACTCTGTGCGTGTGACATGGAGCACAGGAAAGTTAATCTCACATAATACCTCCAGTCCTACACATTCTCTTTAAAGTTGTTTTCTGTTTAGATTTAGTGTCAGTAAATGATGCATTTTATTTGGCCTCTGAGTAAAACTAAGTAAAAATGAGAATGTTGATAACAAGTAGTATTTTAACTCGCTCACAATGGTACGTATAAAAGAAAATTATATTTGGCCAGCAAGGTCAAAATTGAGATTGTTACATTCTAAAATTCTTCTATTGCACAGCACCAACAATTTGTGTTTGTTCCCTTTCAAAGACTGAATGACTTTGATCTCCAAGCTTCCCTGGGCGCTTAAGTTCTACTAGTAAATTGCATTTGCTTAATGCACAAGTAAAATCAGGTACCCGTCAATACAGCTAATCACTGTACATAAGTTACGGAGAGCTTAGGGAAAGAAAAAAAAACACCAAGGGAGCCAAGAGAAAAAAGTACATTCATAGACAACTTTTAAAAGACTTAGTCTTTTAAGTGGAAAACAAGTTAACTTAACAGCCAACCCTAAAAATCACAAAAACTAAGCTTCAAGAGATGTTTTTTTTCTTGTAAAAATGTGAATTTGGTGCAACAAAGAATAAAAAATTTCAAATTAGAGGTTTTACAGGAAACATAAGGAGCAAATTATTTTAGTTAACAGGTAATGTTATTAGTTTCATGAACAACTTTGCAGCCACGTGCTGTCACAGCAGATGCACACTGTTTAACGTTTACCAACCTCATTATGGTGGTAAAGGATACAATGAACTGCCGTTTTCAGCATTTACTTACTTTAAAACAATGTCAGTCAAGGCAGTAAGCATGGACATAATCCTCCTGAAAAGCTGACTTTGCATTTATGGCTTACTTTACTTTGTCTTTGCTTAGGTACCTCCTGAAATGAGTGAGTGCAGTCAGAGCCCCTTGGCACTACAGCTTACTAGGACTAGTAAGGACCTGGAATTTGCAAAGCAGTTACTACTACCATTTCCTTCTTCACACATTTACAAACCGATGAAAAATGTCAGAGAAAAGACCCACAGTTTACTATCAGTTCAAAGCTGAGGTTCTTTGGAACCCTGGCTAAACGCTGTTGAACAGATTGTCTGTATTAAAGACGTTTTCATACTACAGCAACACAAACACCGCTTCTATATGAAACACATCTTTCTCAGTGTACATCCAACTCTCCATCTCCAAGGTTCAGTCTCAGCCTCGTCAACACACATCTGTCTTCACCCACGTGAACAGCTATTGGCAAATGTTTGAGAGAGGCCCTGAGCATCTTAAAACCTCCTTTAAGTTCAGTTGTGCTTTTGAGTGACATTTCTAAAAATAAAGATTTTACAAGTATTTTAAAGAGCATCTGTGCTGAGGTTTCAGAAGTGAACTTCATATATATCCCATGTGCCTTGAACCAGGCAATCAGTGAAGTCAGATCTTTACTATCAGAATCATCAGCGGAAGAACTCAGTGCTGGCAGATGAGTTACAAATCAACTTTGCCTGAAATTCCTTTACTTAGGAAGCTAGTCTGATATTAGGCACTATATGAACACTCAAGTTCAGTTCAATTTCTTGGAATACCTTAAGCCTAAATAGTAAGTGATTATTTTTATAAGAGCAAATAGTCAAAGGAAAGAGACTTACTGGAGCTCCCATATTCTTCCTCTCATTAAGACAGGCTAATACTTGTATTGCGCAAGAAGGAGAATCCTCCTTATGACAGCCCCAAGCTACGTTGCTCAGAACATGACTGTTGCCAGCCATAACATGGAAAAACCCTTGTATCAAATTCCGGAGTAGAAGCTTTGCTGTGCTCTCAGGAGAGGATTCACCATGCTGAGGGAAGAAGTTACAAAAGGAGGCAAATTACGCCTTAAAAGTTATAGTAACTGATGTGAATTTTATTTTACTGCAGCTTTTTTTCTTATGCAGAACAAAGCTGAAATATCCTAAAGATTCCTTTTTGGGTTAGTTTAGTTTTTTGGGGGTTTTGGCTTAGTTTGTTTTTTGGGGGGGTTTTGAGTTTGAAGCACAAAAGCAAAAAAAAAAAAAGCCCCCTACAATATCTCAACATAGATCCAAGCACTCCATCATCATAACCACAGAACCATGGTTACATTCATTTTTAACAGTACTGAAGACAGTTGTACAGCAAATGAGCCAGGCATGGCTCAGTTAAGATCATCAGAGATGCCACCAAGAATTTTAGGGGCAGGAGGGGATTTTCCAGGGCTATGAATGGCATAACGACCTGTAGCGCTTTAAAGCCCACACAGGCAATACATAAAACTAAAGTAACTAGGAATATTAGCTTTTATAGTCTTTACGGTTTTTCAGATACATTTATATATCTAACACCTTCAAAACTCCGAGCAAGACTACAACTATGCTGTCAATAAGCTCATATAATTCAGTAATTATTCTGTTTGTGGTGTTTGTTTTCAAACACAACTGTGGCCACTTCCAGAGTTATTTTTTTCTGTGGTATATAAGTGTGGCACAATGAGTCCTCTCCATAAATCTCAAACCCAAGTTTTCAAACAATCAAAACATAAAACCCAAATAATTCTATTTGACCTTCATTATTTAGGTCTGTGTGCCAGGTCTAATCAGTTCTCACAAGCACATTCCACTTTGTAAAAAGCAGACTGTAGAAATACATTTTTCAAACTAAAAGGAACAGAATGCATCGTTTTGATGCTACAGCCTGAAGCCGTTTATCTGAGTTTTATCAAAGTATACTCTATCACTGATCAAAGCAGCAATGACAACTTAATGTTCTTTAAAGTTATATATTGCTGCATAAACTTCCCACTTTTGTCTTGTGGCCTCTGGCTCAGCATGTCATTGGGAGTATATTCAAAGGTCAAGAGACTTTCTTTCAGAAGCCCTGTGTTGCCAAGTGGCAGCTCTAATGATTGCAGGAGTGGAGAGTAGGGCCCTGTTCTCAAATACCCTGGAAAACTCAGGTTGTAATCTTTTCTGTCAGATGTCTGCAAGACTACTTTGTATGTTACTGTATGAACTATTTGTATGGGGTAGCGGAATTTCCACGTTACCCTATTAATGATTTTATTATGATCTCCTTTTGCTCTAGCATTAAAATCAATATTCCATTTCAAATTCCTTTCAATTCATTATTTTGCATATGCCATGCGAGTGGTTGTCTTTTTAAAGTCAAGTTTGGACTTTATTTGGACATGCAAGACTTCTTTTTAAAAACTGTTTTAATTATTTACTGTTAAATCTCAAATTGAGTTGACTAGAAAAATATTACGTCATTTGAGGTTTAATGAACTGTGTTGAAATGAGTTGTACTTAAGACCCCTTATTTAGTAAGGCCCAACATAACTACCATGCTTGTACAGTTATATTTAAGATCTCCAACATTTCCATAAAGTTTTAGGCTTCAGATGAATACTTGTGACAATTACAGCACTCTCAAAAGCTTCAGAATTCCTGTCCACCCCCCACAGACAAGAGGAAAACCCCTGGAGAAACAAGGCTTACACTGACTTGAGAAACCAAGCACCACTGAACAGAAGAATGAGTCAGGATCCAAGAGGCAGTACCAAATGTCTTAACAATAAAGAATCCAGTTAAATCTGCTCCCATACTCCCAGGAATGCATGAATCGTCCAAGTATCTCACCATTGGAAGCAGCACTCAAACTCCTTTATCTCCTATCTAAAAGCCCTTGAGGGAGATGGTACCAGGGGGAAAGCCCATGGCCCAGAGCTCAGAAAACATACGTGTTCCTGCAAAGATTCGGATTTTCACAAGTGGAGTGCTGCAAAGCCAGAAGCACAACAGGTTTAAGAGCACCACTGCTAGTCATAATTAGGTTGGCTCTTCTCTGCTGTCCTGATTTCACCTACACCTCACCAGGGTTCTTACTATCTCCTTTTCAGAGAAGGAAAGGAACAGTTGAGGGCAGGGGGAGGTATGGGGCTGGTGGGGACAGATTCTGCAAGTTTCATGCATGGTAACGTTCACGTGGAATAGCAGCGAACAAATTGGCCCATTCTCAGAAACTACTTTCAACATGGTAGAAACGTATGTATCTGGAATTTTCATGCTTCAGAGGACATAAAAAATGAAAATACAATATTGGGCAATGGCAGGTCCCAAGTAGCCTTGCACTGACATAGTCTTGCACTCTAAAATAATGTTCTGTCTGCAATACAATTTAATTAAACAATTTTAGTGATTAGAACACATGTGGTATCATTTTGAGAGATGTCACTTTCCAGACATGTGATTCCACTGTATCTTTCCCCAGGATTCTGTGGCCAGTAAGAATTATCACATAAAAAGGGAATCTTTAAAGGTCAATCTCTACCCAGACCATACAAAAAACTCAAATGAAGTTAACATGGTCTGAAATGTGGATGTGCAGCACCCTACCCTCAGACACTCCTGGATCTACTCATGAACTCAGTAATGACACGAACACACTGTTCTTATTTTTAGAACAGTCAAACCTCAACCAGGCAGAGATTTTTTAATTAAAACACCACCAAAACCAAAGTAGGGACCTAAGAAAAAGTGAGATTGATCCAAAAAACATTATCAGCTTGCAAAAAATACATAAGAAAGAAGGAGGAAAAAAAAGAAATCAGTAAAGTTGCCATTTTGAGCAACTTTTAATTTTTGTAAAACTACTATTAGAAAACTCAACCATTTGGTCATTAGGCTTTTGCTTCAATAGGATTTTAGTCTTCAATCTATCAACATGAAGCCTCAATGCCAGTTTCAATTTGTCCCTGATGAGTTTTCCAGATACATAATGACCACAGAAGTTGTTTCAAGACCTGTTTTATAAAATTGTGCGTACTTGGAAATACGCTGCACTGAGACATATCACGATTTCTTTTTTCAACTAAAAACATGGTCATTGCAATAGCTTAATTTCCAAATACTTTTCCCAGTGCTTGTGCTAAATTAGAAGAGCACATTTTAAGATGGAATTTTCTAGTCCAATAAGCCTAGTACACAAAGTAGCATTTGATATGTAATTTAAATGTTACAATGAAAGACATTGACGGCTTCTTCCAACTGTTTCCTATTAGTTTTCAGATTAATGAATTACAACACATACATACTTAGCACACGCATTTTTGAGAACCTGCTGTGCAACACCATAATGAAGAATACCGCAGGCCATTGTTGAAAGGGATAGTTTTGTTGGGTTTTGTTTCTTAACGTCATTTCTATTACAGTTACGGGAAATATTTCCATTCCAGTACGCCCAATAGAAGCCTATCTGGAAGTAATGTTGGAACAAAAGCATACATTAGAACATTTTAAGCTTAAAATATAGCTCCAGAATTTTTCTGACTATATGTTTATACAGCTATTTTTGCTACCTGCATCCAGTGACATTATGAACACTCTTTGGTACACTAAAAAGTGTTGTATGACACTAACAAAGAGGCTTTTTAAAGTCCCTCAATCCGGGGGGGGAGTGGAAAAAAAATAACTGTAAGAAGGGGCAAGCACACAAACAGAATAGTGAGCAGCTCTGCATACACAGCTGACTCACTCTGACACACTCTTCAGGTGAGGGTATACAGGGAAAACTGTTAGTGAAAATTTCCAAGAATTTAAGAG
>JAVSBS010018066.1:16891-50047 GCA_033124195.1 Coracias cyanogaster | reverse complement strand
GTAGGGACCAAAAATTTCTTAGTGTGGAACTTAGAGGTATTTTCTGACAGGCAAACTGTAAATTGGTGGCAAGAATTTCATTTAATCAGAAAGTCAGCAATTCTGAAATGACACATTAATAAAACTGCCATCCTTTTGTCCCAAATATATTTGTTAAGAGAGAATGATATATCTTGTCTGCTTTACTTTTGCACGTGTTTCACTTGCACATGTGTGTGTACAGAACAGACAGTGAGTTTAAGATCCAAACAGATGCACTCAAGCTGTCCCACGTTGCCAGAACTTGGCATGCTGGGGAACATAGTGCACATACTCCACTGCTCCTACCAACCTGGCTCCAAAATCAGGACATAGCAAGAAAGGATATACTCAAATCAGTCTACAGGTTCTTCATCTGTAGCCACCGGAACAGAGAGCACAATCCAGAAACAAAGGATGTGTTTCTGGTAATTTTTACTTCCTATCTTAAACCTGTTCGGCTCTCAGCTTCATTAAGCCAACTTCCCTCCTCTTATCCATCAGGCAGCCACATCCTAAAAAGACTGAAGTAGTAAAGTACTATATATAAAGCTGAAGTACTCAAGAAATTTTGTCTGTGCATCCTGAAAACCATCAGTAATTGTTGCGTTAAAATTTTCACCACATTTTTTAAAACGAGCACAATGTCAGAATAACAAACAACTATGCAGTTGTACAAAGACCGTAAACTCACATACTCCTAACTAGTAAGACCTGCTTCTATAGGTGAAAAAATCATAGCTAATCAAACTTCCCAACAGTTATGTCGACACAGGTTATTGACTTCACTCAGATAAATAAAAAAACTTCTCTATTTTGCCTACCTGGGAATGGGTGGTACTGTGATCAGCATGGGATTCGCCACAGCCAACATATGTACATCTGTTCTGTTGAGCGAGACAGGAAGTATAGAGAATTTTAAAATGGTGTCAAACAGGTTTACAGAATAGGAATATACTGCCAGTCCCTTTAAAATTCACCCAAATTTCAAAACTGCAGAGTCCTACACAAACCAAGAGACGTGTACAGTAAGTGTTAAAATAAGTATCACCTAAAGCAAATAAGAATGCTGCAAGATTTAACTCAAATCCTCTCACTGCTGGGTATTGGATTCATTTAATTTGTTTGGAATGTATTTGTTGGCCATTTTGATACGTTTATTCAGATTAAGGTCAACATGTATTTTTTACAATTAATGGTCTAGCACAGATTGTTACAGAAAATATGAAGTTATCCCAGTATCTAAAATACTGAATTGCAACAGCCTCAGAATACAACATGTATATACAAGAATGTCTGTAT
Source organism: Coracias cyanogaster (assembly GCA_033124195.1). NCBI lineage: Eukaryota > Metazoa > Chordata > Aves > Coraciiformes > Coraciidae > Coracias > Coracias cyanogaster. Next base: position 48,727 of record JAVSBS010018066.1, on the reverse strand, counting down.
GCCCCTATCTGCAGTGCCTATTTATCAGAGTATTACTTCATAATTAGTTTTTTCACCTTTAAATAAGAGTTTCCAGCACTATACAGTTAAGTACTTACTGCATTCTAGTTTTAACATGCAAAATAATTGTTAATTTTAATTGTGCTAATTGCAAAACATATTTGGCTGAGCGTGGAATCTTGCAGCTGTCAATCTTCAAGCAATTTTCATTAATTCCTCATTTGCATGAGTGAAGACAATCACATAAGAGGGTACAGCATGTTATCTGCATAGCTCTCTAAGCATGTTAATTTATACAATCAAATAGCAGCTGAACACAGTCAATTTTCTATATTAAATAATCACAGATATTTGTTAAGTTACAGATAGTTAACATGCTGGGATCTCACCATGTTTTTCTACTGAAAAAGGTGAAGGCAAGATGCCAATTCATCCAAGAGGAGATACATCACAGCATGACGCTAAATGTCCTACTGCAATTACAAAACTCTCCTATGGAAGTGTTGGTATGAAATTGAATTTTTCTGTAACAGTTTAAGAGCTCTAAGTGAGAAATAAAAAACATGTTTTAAGCTTCACAGCATTTCGCCAACCACCAGGCTGATGCATCCCTGAATACCTCTTCCTACTCCCAAAAGGGTTTTTATATCTAATTAAACTTCAAGCCATCTAACAAAAAGACATTGAACACTGTTTCTCCCCGCTCCCCTTGTTTCTATCTGGTTTTGATAGAAAGAGCAAAATAATCTGGTCTCTTAAGTGTTGCCATAATCTGCTTCAAAGGAAACTAATGAAGTAGATTTTTTTTTTTTTTAGAGTCACACATACACCAAAAAGTTGGCATCTTCCTGACAGGACTTAGACAAAAGTTGCCAAGAAATGAAGTCGAGCCTATAGAGCAAAATGCCAGTCTCTGGAAACAGCTTTTTGTCTGAAGAACTCACAAGACATCTTAAAACTTAAGTTATCTACAAACTTTCCTGTTGATACCATAGATTAATCACAAGTAATATTTTCAGAGCCTTTTTTAAAATTAACTGAAAATTACATTTTTTTGCAGACAGCTAAAAGAGCAAGGCAAAATCATGATTAAGGAAGAACTATATCCAGGGTAAAGACTATACAAAGTTTGAAGAATGTTATATAATCTTCTACAAATTTCAAAATACGTTGTTTTTTTAATTTGTTTAACAATAAAAAAGGTCAGAGCATGTATTTTTATGCTGTAAAAAGTCAGCATTTGCTGCTAGATGTTATTACTACAAATGCTAAGAGACACCTATACAAAGGTCATTTCATTCAGGAATATTTTTCAGATATACAGACCTGGGGAAAAGATTAAAAACAAAATCTTAAAAGCTAAAAAACATCATAACCTAAGAAAAAACCTTAATATGCTAGCTTCTTCTAAAAAAAAAAAATCTGATTTTAAACCATATTCTTAAATTACAAAAAATATTATCTCATAGAGGGTAAATAATTTTTAAAATAGAAAAATGCACAAGGATTTGATTTCAAATAATAACCAAAACCAAGTTGAAGAATTTCATTATAGTTGTTTCTTAAAAAAAATGCTACCAGCTTTACGTGCAGATTACTAGAAAAGGACCATACTATGGAATAAAAACAACTTACCTCTAAGCATGCCCAAAGGTTAGGTCCTCCAACTTTACAGTCCTGACAAGTGCCCTATTAGTTAAAAACATAAGCAAAGTATTATTTCATTTACTTTCACCAGAAAGCCAGAACTTTGAGACAAAACAAAACAAAAAATATTGTAAAGCTCAGTATGAGCTGCATAATTTTAAGACAAAAAAAAAAAGGTGTGTTGGTAACACACCTGGTTGGTGGCTCCTCCATCAAAAAGTGAACTGTTATCCAAGAAAAACTTAAGCATACATTTCTTTGTTACAGTTTATACTTGAAATTGTCAGTTATGCTTACTATAATACAGTAACATCCCAAATACCTAACTGCTACAATGGCAGCGCCTGAAAATAAAAAGTTTAGCTAACTCTTAACTAAGATTTCCATTAAAATATGGCTCACTTTGGAAAACACTGCTGGGAAAGGTACTCTTCAAGTGCTAAATATCGAAAAACAGTTTTTCAGTTTTATAAAGTCCATAATTCTTTCTGTACTTTGTTTAAACTTTGCTATTCCAGTACAAAACCCATGCTTAACACTTAAATGCATCTTATAACTCATAATAATACATGACAAGGACAAAATATGTAGCTAAAATAAGCGACCAGAGTTAACTGCCATAGGAAGAAAGTAAGCGGCTATAACTCACATGAGATTTCTGTATCAATTCCTCTTTTGTTATCTCCCCAACCGATTCCAGGTGTGGGCAATTGCTGCTGGGCGATGACATTTCAGAAGCTGTATTTTCTATGATCCTGTAGCCAGGATTTTCAAGATCAAGGAATCACTTGTCAACAGAAGTAAGAATGAATAAAACCCAATTTCTTACAGTAGGCAGCAATATTAGATCTCTAGTAAGTAACTTATACATCATTTTTAAAGAATGAGCCTCTTAAAGTAAGGTAGTATAAATAACTTTATTAACAGTAGGAAAATCCAGTAGTCTAAATTAAACACAGCTGACTTCTGAAACAAAATCCTCTGACTTCTAAGGCATAAGATAACAGAATATTGACTGGAGCAGAGCTGGTTCAGATTATAATTTAGCTTCCCGGCCCATACCGTGGCACCCCAATGACATAAAAATTAGTTTTCAAGCCTACCCAGAACAGATGGTGGCTTTGACTGTATATTCTGGAAATGTATCTTGTGCAACACTGCTAAGTGTGCTGAAGCTGTGAATGCTAAACTGCAGGAGGACATGACTTGCTTATCAAAGGAGAAGGAAACTTGACCTTGGTTTTATTTATTTACAAAGACACATTCTAGATTCAGGCATATTATATATCAAAAGCAAACTGAAACTTGTAACTCACATGTAGTACTGAACACACAGCGTACTTTCCTCTTGTTTGAGTTCTCTCTGTCCATCCAAGGTCTCTGATGCTGATATGGAAACTTAGAGATAAAGAATGCTAAATACAGTCACATTGTCATTATTATTTTGGTGGTTGCGCAGAAAGCAATGATGTTTCACAGAAGGAAAATTTAAACAAATGAACTCAATAACATTCATTTTATATAAACACTGCAATTGACTGATGCAAATAAGAATCACCCAAGAACTTTGTTCCAGTTTTGTCATTTAAATAATTACTGTTGATGCCTCAATCTCTTTAAAGCCCAAGAACTCTTAAGCTTTCTTTGCCCAATTATCTGTCCAATCTACTATTCTTTTATCAAGACTTGGAACAAAACTTCCATCCTAACTCAGTGATGCGCACTCCTTGATCTGTTTTGCAGCTTTAAGCATGGTTATCAACATCTCTTCCCACTTTGCCTCTTTGCTTTGGCAGCTTTAAGTTTGTTCCCTCCGCTATACGAGCAATCACTCCTTTGAATATTAAGCAATCTCAGGCTTTGACAGTGTAGGGGGAAACAAGCCTTGCCTAGCAGGCATCTCAGGCACTTTTAGCGTGTTACCTTTGACTTGGTCTTTAATTCTATCGCCTTGCAGTAAGATCTCTTTGAATCAAGAGTCATTTTAGTTCCTTTTGGTTATCAAAGGGTTTATTAATGTATGTGTATAAATAGTCTATATTATTCCTATAAAAATTCCTATATAAATAAGATTAGTATTGTATATTATTTCTATAGGCATAACAGATCATACTTTATAGAATTATATGCTTGTATATACCTGCATATATACACTTAATACTTTATATATAAACAATTACATATATATAATAAATATATTGTGTATTATTTCTAACATGTAAATATACTCAAGTATGTGTGTGTACCTTTCAGTCTTTTTGAATGTCATGTTAACAGCTGTTCAATAAAATACTTAAGAACTTACCTCACTAGACTGGAAATACTACAGTAAATCAATAATTCGGGATTTTTTTTCCAACATGAGTTCTAAATTCTCTTCCTGGACCAATGGCATGACATTCAAAAAGCATTACTCTCCCATATAAACTGCAGCTGGAGAAGTATTTCCTCAGCTCAGTGTCTACTTGTCTACTATGTGCAGTATCGCTGAAAGATGCTGCAAATATGAAACTTCTTAAGACGAAATCTCCTGAAGTTCAGTCATATTAGCAATTACCACAAATGCTTTAGAAAGACTTGTATAACAGATCAGTAAAGCTTTAGGCTTTTTCCTTATTGCTGTCCACATGGAGAGCATCGCTTGTAGAAGTCTAGTTAATGTTATACCTCACTGTGCTGCCATAACCCTGGTAGCTTAAGGTACCTAGCTGCAGTAACATATTTTGTACAATTTTATGTTAAAGTTTAAAACTGTAAAATTAATTTCAAAACCTTCACTTATCCTTCATCTCTCTAAGTCCTAGCAAGCCCAGGGTAGCCCCTCCCTTGCTCACTGCCCTTCCTCCATTTTATCACTTCCTACTCCAAGAAGTGCTTCTCTTCCTCTACCCATGTATCTCATTGTCACATGTGCTTTTTCACAAGCTTCTGCATTGCACTGACCTCACACAAAACTCAATCTTTATTATTTTCGGTAATTACAAAAAACCCAACCAAAAAAATGTACTTCTGTATTTTCTCTTACATTCCATTTTCTATCCCTGTTCCAAAGCTGGTGTATATCTCCACTTCATGCCCCCAGTGATACGTGGTATTTTGTACTGGGAAAGTACATAGATATCTCATATGAACAGCTCTACTGGATCAGGTGAAAGGTCCATTTAGCCCAGTATCCTGTTTCCACTGCTGACCAAAAGAACACATCCACAGAAGAATAAAAATTTTACAAGAACATATAGCGTTCCTGAATCTTTCCAGGTCTGGAGCTTCCTAAACCAAAGGTTTATATGTTAGCAGGACAAAAAAACCCTCTGGAAAGGATCTGTATCAGTAACTCCAGCCTTCCTTTCATTGCAGAAGTCTAAAAGATTGTTATCAAGACAGGCATTCTTAGATAACAGCCATGTGCCCAGTTGTAACAAGACTACTCCTATCACCTTTTGTGGCCCCTTCAGAAATATTTTGTCGTCTCACAGGAACTTTAGAAAAAAATCACAAGTTGAAAACTATGGACATACATATACAGGATACAAGAAGTATCTTTGTTTCACTATGAGGTTAAAAATGACGTAAAACTTAATGAACAGAACTCAAGTTTTCACACTGTTTGTGATCATACTCATGAAATAAGCTTCTCCTCAAACGTGCATTATCTCCCATATAGGTAGGGGAGAACTCTGCAGTCTACTGTGAGCTCTTTTAGTTTCCACCACAAGGTTTGTTTCAGCCCATCTATCCCCACCTATCATACATCATCCAACTAAGTGAACCATTTAACGTTCAGAAGAAGGACTTATTTACACACTTTTGCTTAGTACGTTCATAGTCATACTTCAAAGAAAAAAAAAAGCCTGCAACACTTATCTTGAACTCCAGTCTTTTTGGTTTTGTTCCTATTTATTCTTTGCATTCACTAACAAAAAAATACATTTGTTCACATAAACCATCAGAGAAATGTGAGCCATAATTTAAAGCATCATGACCAGTAACCTATTGATTATTCAGCAGAATTCCATGTAATCACAGAGTTCTGTGGTACTCACCACAGAAGACCTATCATACCTGAATAAAAAAATCCCATCAAACACTAAAAGAATTCAACTGATCTTGAAAATTCTTAGGCTTATGCAGGGTGTCTCCTATTTCCTAAAGAAACCGAACAGATTTTATCTGAAAAAAAATTGATTTAAAGTTAATGTTTTCATCTATCTATCTAGTTATAGTAGTTAAGACTTCAACAGCTATTGAAATAAACAAACGTATCTCATTATTTCATTGATGTCTCTAAATATGGAATCATTTTATTACATCATTTGACAGGCTTCAGTAAGAGAGTGCTGGTGAAGATTTTAAGAATAAAAGAATTATTCTGAATACAGCAATTACCTGAAGCAGTAATTGTATTTTCTTTACAGGCTTTTACTATTTTGCCTGTACAGCTCTGAATAACAGCATGTGGAAAAAGTAAGCTCTGAGTTGAGGCTGCTTATTTGCACTCACAGTTATTTTTCTAGTGATGCACCAAAACAACTGCATTTAACACCAATTTTCATGTTACAGCAACAAAATGAGTGAGGGGCACAGGGGCGCAATTTGGTATCCTAACATTTAATTACTTCTAATACTAAAAAGCTCTAGAACTTGAGTAATTACTTTTCATAGAGATTTTCTTCACACTTTGGAAAAAAAGTAACCAGCATTCACTCCAAACTATACAGGCCCATTGAACCTACAATCCTATATACAATTTCAGATTTTTTAAGATACAGATTTTTCTATCAGTTTTCTAAAGAACTGTGTTGCTCTTTAAAAAACTTTACTGGATTCTTTGACACTTTGTTTCAGAATTTCCTTCAGTGTAACAACGTACATGAATAATATTGTCACCATATTTGAGAATGGTCTTCTTAGGTCAAGAAATAGAGTAGATTAATCTTAATTTCACACACTGAATTCCTTTATATTCTGCTAAATTTCATCACCCATCCTTCCCTTTTCTACCTTTTTTAAATCTATGGGCTCTAAACAAGAGTATCCCTTTTGCTTAAAAAAACGACAACATAAGTCCTAACTCTAGTAGGAAACCTGCTTATCTGTTTTGAACAAAACATGGTATTTTCCCAGTAAGTGACAAAAGTATGCTCAGTAAGCTGATGAAAGACACCTGGTCCTTCTCTTCAGGCACCAAGAGCTATTCACTGAAGCAAGACATAATTTTTTTCAAGTCAGTTCCATTCTATTTTTTTTCCTGTCATGAAGTATTCTTTCCCAAGAGAAAGGGCATGAAAAAAAATGCTTGAGTTGAGGCTATATCCTCTTACAGGGTTACACATTTTTCATTTTATACCGCCTTTTAGGCTATATAGACCACCCATTCCTTTCTTTCTTCCTCCACTTTAAGTCCTATCCTATCTCTGAAACCCAAGAGCTGACCTTTCCATCTCTAAGAGGATTTTCTTAACCCAGGCTTTGCCTGCATGGAGGAGAAGTCTACAGTGATTTTCCACTAGATGCTACACCAGCCTGTTTTCTTCAGTCTATTTCATCCCTCGTACGCGGCTACCTAATCACGTAGATACCTCAGGGACGAAGCACAATAATTCGCTAGCTAATTATTGTTTCTAGAGACTGCATCCTATCCACAATACTGTCACCGCATGGCTTCAACTTTCGCAGGTACTCGCGAGGTCGATTCGCGGCCGTGGCCCCTCCCGGCAGGCCGGCAGCCGTGCCGTACCTCCGCGCCTGCGGCCGCCTCGCACGCCGACCCGCACGCCGGGAGGGAGCGGGCGGCCCAGGCACCGCCGCCCCGCAGCATGGCTCAGCGGCCCGGGGGAACGGGCAGGCCGCGCACCGCGCCCGGCCCCCGCCCAGCCCTCCGGGACCGCGGCGGCCCGGCCGCCGAATCAGCTCCGCCGGCAGCGGCCATCACCGCGCCAACGCGCCCGGCGGGCCGAGCCGCCCTGGACTTTGAAACCGGCCAGAGACGCCTCTCGCCGCGCTCCTGCCTCCCCTCGCAGACCCCAGACCCGACCCGCCTTCCCCACCACCAGCGGGGCTTTTTCTCCTCTTACCAGTGCCGCCGGGCGGATGCGCCGTGCGCGGAGCCTGGAGCTAAGCCGGGCCGCGGCCAGCCTCACGGTGTACGCCGGTGGCGAGACCCAGCCTGCGGGGACAGCGGACCCGGCGGGCGGGCAGGCGGCACTCCCGGCCCAGAGGCAGCGACACCGTTGCGGCGGGGAAGACGCGCGCTCAGGCCGCGGCCCCGCCCGCACCCCCCCGGGCCGCGTCTGCGGCAGCACCGACACCCGCGGGGCGCGCCCCGAACAAAAATGGCCGCGCGGAGCGTCCCTGCCGCTCACGTGACCGCTGCCCCGCACAAAGATGGCGGCTCCAGGCTCCCACCCCGCCTTACCTGGTAGTCCGCAGTCGAAGGCTGCCCTAGGTAAAGATGGCCGACGCGGGCTCCTAGTGGCGCAGGTCACCCTCACGTGGCCGTGACAGGGGCTGTCTCCTGGCCGACCTCGGGCGCTCCCGGCTGGCCCGGAAGCAGATCTGCCGGTCTCCTAGCAGCCGTCGGTGCGGGGAGAGAGCCGCCCGCGAGGGGCCGTGGATGCTGCCCGGGGCTCGGCAGGTAACCGGGGGCGGCAACCCTGGGGCCGCCTCGCAGCAGGACCCGGCCTGCGCCCGGCGAGAGGCGGGCAGCGGGGGTGGGGGCCGAGGCGCGCCCGGAGCTGGCACCTCGCCTCTGTCGTTCGTCCATCTGCGGTGCTGCCGGGCTTGGATCGCGGTGCCGGGGCTCGGTAGGGCCGGGTGGAGGGAGCTTCTACCCCTAGTGGGGCCGGCTACGCGGGCGGGGTTCCTTGTTCCTCCGAGGCCGGCCGGGCCTCGCTCCGCGTCCCGTGGTGGGGAGAGGCTCCTGCCCTGAGCAAACGCCTGTGGCCGGAGACCTCCGCGGCCGGAGAGCAGCCGGTGGTTGAAGCTGAGCGCTCCCCTGGGCTGTGGGTCCGCCCCGTTCTCTCACCTCATTCCGGTGCTGCACGGCCCGCGTCAGGGGCTTCCCCTTGTGTTTAGCATCGGGGGATGTGCCTTTCAATGGGGGAGGTTACGTCAGGCTGTAGTATTTATTCCTCATCGAGTTGCCACAAAAAACCCTTGAAGCTCTGAAGGAGGTGAACCTTTTCTGGCTGCTCTCAAATCTTTTAACTGTTTTAGCTGGCAGATACCTTCTTCCACCTGTAGTGGTCTCAGAAACAGGGTTGTGGCCGTGTATGATTTAAGAGGGTGCAGCAGGTGAGCCGCCAGTGAGCAGAAGCAGACCGAGTCCTCTGTAGATCCCGGTCAGACCTGTACAGGTCTCTGCACAGAGCAGTTGGAATGAAGGGGGCCTAAGCTGAGCCAGCAAATTTGCTCCCTTCTCCTTAAGCACAATTTTTATCTCAGAAACATCGATCAAACAAGTCATCCACCTGTTACGTAAGAGATTTGAGCTTCTAGAAGAAAGCTGTCTGGGGCTTCTGCTGCATAATTTAGTATGTATCCTTTATTTGACAGACTATTTCAGAGAGCACCTGTAACTGTTCTCAAGATAGTTCCACTTAATGAGGTTATGGGAGAGAAGGAGCCATGTCAGAAGAAGCTGTTACTGAGGCACGGTTTTCTCTAAAGACAGTAGCTTTACGGGTATTCCATCTCCCCCTTTCTTGGTATTATTCCCTTAACCAGGTAATATATATGTTATCTAAACATTATAAGTGTTCAGAAGTTTATTTTATAAATGTTTATATTATAATTTAAAGTTTATATTATAAATGTTCAGAAGTTTATTTGCAATGTTGTACTCGCTTTTCTGAGCTTAATGTGGATTACATATGTGCAAAATACCATGATTTTTAGTTTATTTATAACACTGAACTAAAATAAGTGGGGTTTTTGCCTTTTTCTGCTAATAAACGCTTAATGTAGCATCATACTTTTGACTGAAGAGATGGTTTTATCTGCAATGTCTTCATTTTGCAAGAGCACAATGGTTCTCATTTAATCAAATATCAAAATCCTCAAGTTGCCTTTTTTGTAGAATTTTTTGGGTATTTAAAAACTAAACATAACTGTCATTAAACTTTGAATGATATTATTGAGTGTGGTCTGAAATACTTTTAATCATTAATCTGAATGATAATTCATTGACATAGATCAAAAATCCTTGTTCTAGGTATTGAGCCATTTCTGTTTGATTAAGTGGCACATGACTAAAACAAGGCAGTGATTCTTTAAAAGCAGTCAGTTTTTTTAACCCATTCAGTTATTTTTGCTGATTTTGTTTGTTTTACTTACAGAACAAAAAAAATCTCTAAGGCTCTGTAATCACAGTATTTCCTTTTACAGGTTGTCCTGGAGTGTTTTATTTTCTTCCATTGATGTTATAGACTAGTTTTCACTAGCAACATGGATAGCAGTCACTCTGGATCTTAGTTTTCAGGCTGACAAAAGCTGGGAGTATTGTGAAGCTGGTAGTCCTTGTCTGGAGGGAATCATAAGATTTGTCCCTAGAGCACCTTCATGTTAAAGACAGGGAGGAGGAGCTGTCATTGTGGACCATAGTTTGTACAGTCAACTAGAAACTTTTTTTTTCTCCTGCATATTATGGTATCAGAATGTGGCTCACTTTTTGAGAAATTTATTCTCTGAGGGATATAACTGAGGCCTTAACATTTTCCAAAGTGCTGTTTTTTTGGCCTCAGTCAAGACACAGTACTACTAAGGACAAGGTTCTCAAGCCAAAGACCTTTGACTTGTTGATTGCAAGCTCAACACAGAGCAAAGCATTCAATGCTTCTTTAAATTACTCACTTCTGAGAGTATTAATCAGTTACACAGCAACTCGGTACCGCCAGCGTGTCCTGGTACTCTGTCTGGCCAGCTCTCCCTCATGTGAGGAACCGTGTTACAGAAACACCATATTAGCCCCAAGGACCGCAGATCTGGTTTTCTCCCAGCAGTTTGTTTCTCAGGCAGCACAGATTGCCTAAAGGGTATGTGAGTGTGGACTGTAGTTCCCAGTTAAATGGCTCTTTTCTTCTTTGTCTATCTTGTCAGTTTGAATTTTATAAACTTTGTTAATGGCTTCTAATTCTAGTTGCTTGTATATGTGGTTCTTTACTAATTTAAACATCTGCAAACCTGGGACTGGTCTACATCCGAAATAAAACATGACAAAAAAATTGTTTATTTAGAGAAATATGTTTAAATACATGTTCTTTCCAAATTGAAACACAATGTAAATATTAGCTTTTGGATCCTCCACTCTTCCACAATGCAAGAAATGGTCTATTTGTGAAGGCTGAGTTTCTTAGTCGTTTTTTGCTGTTGGAGAATTAATTTAAGCCCTGCACTGTCCCGGCATTAAAAAGGGGGAAAAAAAAGTTTCTCTGAAAGGTATTTACTTGAATCCCCATAGTTTGTGGATTTGCAGTATACCTTATAGTTCCCGGTGCTGCAGTATGTCTCGCGGTGCAGGCACTTGCTTTGCCACACCAGCCCCTTTGTAAACTCTCTCACTTACTGGCCGTCACAACTTTTGAGAAGCAGTTAGTTCATGTCCTTACTCAGAGTTGGTTGTTTCTCAGGCTACGTGAGAGCAGGACCTCTTCCTTTCCTCAGACGAGCTATAGCCCAGGTTGAACACACTGAAACGAGGGCAGGAGGAACAGCAGGAGTTAAGGAGGATGTATTTCCAATTAAGTCACGTGCTTTTATTTTCAGATAAAGCTATCCCCTGGGTTAAAGAAGCTTTTCACAGTAACAGCAGTAAGTGCAATATCTGTTGTTTTTCTGGCGCATCACTTTAAAAGAAGACGTGGGAAGAAAACCAAGAAAGTTCCACCATGGGAGCCAAGTCATCTAGTACTAGAGTGTACCAAAGCAGCTGCATCAGAAAAAGGTACATGAAGGAACCTCCAAGTTGTTTTGTTTTCTTGTAGGGGAAGAAAAGAGGTGTGAGGGGATGGGAGTGTATAACAGTGAATAGCAGCAAGCCAAAGTGTTTTCCTTTCTTGCTAAATAAGTTTGAATTGTTAAAGTAGAAATAGTACAAACTAGGAACAAAACTACAGTGTCTTATAAATAAGCTGGTCTTGTTTTCAAAGGTGAAGTTTTAATCGTAAATTTGGATAAAAACTTATCAATGGTGTATTAACAATGGGGTTTGCCCGTTTTGGGGATGTATCTTGATATGGAGAAAAGCAGATTTAAATTTTTATAGGATGAGGGAATAATTATGCTCAAATGCGAGGTTATTGTTACAGATACTGACTGTTCTAATTTGTAATTCCTCATGCAGAACTGTAAATAAAAGAGTAATTGCTGTTTGCTTCTAAACTGGATTTTATTGAAAAGAGTAAATGCAGTTTTTGATAGATCTTGCTAATGAAAGATACAATGTTTTGAGTTTGCCGCAGCTTTAAAATCAGTGTATCTCTTAGGTTCTAGTTGTTCCAGTAGTCGGCAAAACTTGACTCTTTCTCTGAGCTCTGCCAAGGAGAAAGGATCTCAGTCTTGTATCTATGCAAATGGTGGACTTTTCAGTAAATACTCCGGTTCAGTTCAAAGCCTGGCCTCGGTAAGTAAAAGTCTTTTAAGGCTCTTGAATGTCTCTTCTCTTGCACTGATGTTTCATTGAGCTGAAACAACTTTCCTGAAAAGCTACACAGAAGGCTAGAGATGCTGAGCAGGCCGTGGTATGTACTTACTATATAGTACAAACAGTTTCTAGGCAGACGGCTCGGATGTAATGTACTCTGGTAGAAATGCAGTTTCAATATACAAAATTTGTTGGTTTGGTTTTTTTAAGGTTCAGAGTGCCACCTCTTGTCACAGTTGTGCTTGTGCCAATTCTAATTCCTGGGATAAAGCAGATGAAGATGATATTAAGCTTGTCAATATTCCAGTGACCACACCTGAAAATTTATATCTGATGGGTAAGTTATAATAACATTTTTCAGTATTTACCAACAACGAAAGTGAATAGTTTCTTAGTTTTACACCAAAGTGACGTTTATAAAATATTATTGTGGTGTTCTTTCACAGTGTCCTGTTGGCATGTGTCTAAGAACAGTTCCATAAAATTATGAAATCTTACTTGCTCTAGAGTTAGTTTTAAAAAATATATATTTTTTTAATTCCTTTGTTTATGGTAGTAATCCATAAAATTATTTTTAAAGCAATTAGGAAAAATACATTGAACACTATTGCTTTCATCGTGTTGTGAACTTATCTTACTAAAAAGGCAGATATCTTTTTTTTTTTTAATGCCGGGAATTGCTGTTGTTTTAAAAACTTACGTCTCGGCTATAATCATACTTCTTAGCTACATAGTTTCCTGTGGCTGTAAAATGTGAATACATATGGAAGCTGTATGTTTGGATTGGAGATATTCCCAATCTCCCCTAGGTATGGAGCTTTTTGAAGAAGCGCTGCGTCGATGGGAGCAGGCACTAACTTTCCGTAACAGGCAAGTTGAAGATGAAGCAAGCTGTGGTTCCATTAAGTTGGGAGCAGGAGATGCAATTGCAGAAGAAAGCGTAGAAGTGAGTATATTCAATCTTTAATCTACTGTTGCTCCTCTGACAATTGCATTTTCTTACCTGGGTCTTTTTAACTTCAAATTCAATTACCAAAACTGAGAATGAATTCAAATTTCCAATTTAGTGGGATTACATTTAGTGGCCATCTAATTTTGTTCCCTTTTTAAAATTGTTGTTGTTGTTGTTTGGAGGAGAGTGAGGGAAGGAATTAGTGTTAGTTATTTTGTTGAAATTGCTGTTGCATCAGTGTTTGCTTCTGGATGGTATTGTCAAGCTACTAAGCATACTAGTTCTCTGCCCAAAATCCCTTGGGTCATCCCTTTCTCTTACGACTGTGAGAGGATATCTGCTTAGCAAAAAAGGTCTTGAGAAAGATGATCAATTTATGAATATTGACAAATAATGTGCTTGAACTTTATTGGTATTCCTTTGTTCTTATGAGCTAATGCTAAAAATATTTTGAAATAAACATACACCTGTGTGGCTTTCATAATTTCTAGTGCAGTAAACATCACAGATAATTTTTAAGTATTTTTAAATTTAGATTTTATTTTTATTACACTAAATAAAATGATTTATGTTTAGAAAAGTGTTTATATTTTGAATGTTGAATTATTAATCTGACAGTGTCCTTGTGCTGTTTGTTGGAAATTAATGTGGCACAGTTTGCTCTTTGAAGGCTTAATATTCTTAGATTTTACAAAGGAATCTTAAGACTGTAAACAAATAGAAAATCTTCTAATGTCTGTCTTCTTGCAGGATATCATTAGCGCTGAATTCATTCATAAGCTTGAATCCCTTCTTCAAAGAGCTTATCGTCTTCAGGAGGAATTTGAAGCCACTCTTGGGACCTCTGATCCTGCTTCTCTGGCTAATGATATTGGTGAGTACTCCTACGTTATATTTTTATTGCTTGTAATAATGACTCTTCTAGTGAGGAAGTCACTGGAGTATCTGCTGAGCAGAATTATAAATTATAAATAGTAAATGAACTGAAAAAAAAATCAGGTTCTTTATTGTGCAGTGTTTGATGTAGTGCTTGTATTTTAGATAAGAATGGACAGAGGAATTTTGTTTTCTTTGTCTTGTCACTATAGTTGAGAATTTTCGTAATACTCCTCAACTTTCTAAAGTTCATTGGGTATTTAAATATTTATGTAGTAAGAATATAGGACTGTTTTTATAGCACGGGTGTATTAGAGCATGTTTCGTTTTGTCATCATTTTTCACAAGAACCCAAAACCAAACCAGAATGACTTAGTCTGAGACAGATATCCATTACCAAAGCTCTTACCCCGGTGTTTGAAATCTATCACACTTAATACTGGCTAAAACCAGGATGTTAAAATGGCAAATAAAATGAGTAGCTTCTGCTGGACATGCTGATTAAGTACAGGTAGTTTGATTATTTAAAGAATTGGTTTAAGATGTTCCTAAAGACTGACACTTCTGTTCTCTTTCATAATTCAAGATCAAGCATTCTGATCTCAAATAACTGTCAGACTTTAAAGGCAGAATATGTTCTGTGATTAGTTTTAGTCAGTAGCCTTGTTAGGCTTCAGCTTGACTGGCACGAGGTGGCAGTACTCTCATCTCTTAGCTGTCATGTTATCCTGCAACTACTAAATACCACTCTGAGTAAGGTGGGAATGAAATTGAGGTCAGAGTTGGCTTTCTGACATATCTGTGTACGCTTGTTAATGTGATTCTTAAAGCTGAAAAGACTTTGAATGTTTTATTTTGGTTCCTGAAACCATAAACCCTAAATAAAGTTGCATTTTATATCCATTATTAATTAAGAAGTATATTTGTAATTTCTGTATTCAGGTAAAATTAATAAAATGGTATTTGAAAGACTCAATGTGATGTTCAGTGTGTTTAGCTTTTGTTTTGCTTGATTACCCCAGAAGTATTTTAAATTGATTTATTTTTTGTAGCTGTGATAACTGGATTCTTGCTGCCCAAGAGTGTTCTGAGAATTCAATTCCTTTGAAATGTTCTTTATAGAAATCATTTGAGAAGATGTTGGTTACTTTTTTTTGTGCTGGCCCAGATGAGTAAGGAAAAAAAAGTAATGAAGTGGTTTAGTGAGTAGTGCTTTCACTGATAGGGACCTGGGGCTTTTTCATCATTATCTTGAAATTTGCGGCTCGAACAGCAGATAATATATTAAAGAACACTTTGCTTTTTCAGAATGTTTTAGAACAAAAACCAGAAGAACAGCATCTGCTTCTGATGTAATACAGAGGATGTTTTTATTCAATATTTGATACAAAAACATTTAATCACTCAAAATTCTGGACATTATTTACCTTCCTGTAGGATATGACACTGAGTGGAGTGTATGAATGTTTGAAGTAGGGTGGTTTTGAAATTTACTTTCCTGTGAGAGACAGAAAAATATGTTTGAGAAGATCTTAGAGGGTTCCTTATGGGTTTATCTTCCCCTGCCTCCTTTTTGTTTTGTTTTTTTTTTTTATATTTGGTAATCTAGTGAAAGAAAACAAAAGCTGCTGTGGCCAGACTTTCCTTTACTACCCCAAAATGTACAAGTTAACTTGTAATACTTGTTTTGTTTCAATTCTATTCAAAGCTTTCCATTACTCTGGTAGGAAGCACACTAGTATAAACATTGATCACCTTTGTGTGTGTGTACATGCACACGTGCGAACAACAACAGGAATAGAAGGGTTCAAAAGTCATAAGAATAAGCAATTCCAAGAAAACTATGAAATCCTAGTGGCCAAAAGAAAGGTAGTATAACATTCTTCACAGTACTAAGAGTAAGAGTGATATCCTGCTGCAAAATAAAAATGATGGTTCTGAAAATGGCAAGAGAGGCAGCATCTGCTAAATCAGAACGTGTAGTCCTGTATGATTTATACCCAAAACTTGTTAAAGAAGCTAGATGAAGAAAGCACCCTAATCCATCATTTACTTACTATTCACTAATCGTGGAAAGGGGAAAGTATTCCAAATGCTTAGGAAATTGCTGGTTTAGTTCCAAATCTTAAACAAACAACTCCCAACACCCAAGTTAAGCATCATGCCTGTGAAATAAGTGTTGCTAATTTGCAGTTGTTACCACAGACAACATAATAAAAGGTGTAATTGGTGCCAGTTGATATGGTTTCATGGTAGGTCGTTTTTGTTGGACTACCATTTTTTGAGAGATCTGCAATTTGGTGGATGTTAACAATTAGTTCACTGACATAAACCTTTGTTTATACTTCTCTGCACTGTCAAGGGAAAGGTTTGCTTTCTAGGGAAAATGTTTGGTCAAACACCATAATTTTACCTACTATGTAGTTGATAATAAAATCATTTGTAGAGCTGGAAGTTGCTCTGAATGATCTTTTTTTATCATTAAAAGCATTACATTGAATTAAGGAAAGGTTAGTGATACTAATCTGAATTACCTGTTTAAATGGTTACAATCTAACAAATTACATTTTAATCTAGGCAAGTATGGATTGTACCTAAAGATGAGAGATTTTAAAAGAAAAATCATGAAGAAACACGCCTGGAAAGCATTAGGAAGATTATACATCACAGTCAGTGTAAGTTCTCAGCAGAGTGCTGTAGAAAAAAGACTATTGCTGATCTTTGGCTGTTTGAAAAGGATGGAATCAGTATAGGGGCAGAGGTACGATCTTGTTTTCATATGGTTTTAGAATACTGTGTCCAGTTCTGTTGTTCATATTTCAGAAGATACAGAAATCATAGACAGCTCAAAAAAGCCATAAAAGTGATCCATATTTTGGAAAAACAAGCTAGTAGGTGGCTTAAGTTTTGTATGTCCAGCTCCCTGTTGAAGAAAATACTGAGAGGTGATTTGTTCTGACTAGCTGCTTACACATGGAAAAGGTATGTGGTGCTAGGGGATTTGTAGACGTTGTTGTGAAAGGCATAACTAGATCCATTTTCTGGTTGTTCAAGTGAAACAAGTTACGTTCTGAAGTACATTGCCTCTAAAGTGTTGAGGGTATTTTCTGTGTTTTAGGCAAAGATTTTTTTTTTTTCTTTCTTTTTTTCTTTTTTAAATGCTGTTTTGAGTGATGTTTTTGTTTCTCCTTGAGAGGAAGAGGTGGACTTGGGGCTAAATGGTCATTGTGGTCTTCCAGGCATTTAAACCTTCCTCACTACTACTATTTTTTCTTCTTTCCTGGGCCATGGAGTAAAGAAGAAAAAGTCTTTATTGTCCTTAATAGGTTCTTAACACTTGTAGCTTGTTGTCAGAGTGCTTATAACCAGCTCTTATGCTCCAGCATTTCAACTGTTCACACACAGCGGCAATCAGAAAATGTTTTCTTGGGTTTTTTTCTGTTATACACATGAAGGTTAGTTTGTGGATTTTTTTGTTCCATTTTCTCTATCTGAAGCGCTTGTGATTAGTCACAGCTGGAGACACGGCTCTGGCAGTTGGACAAATGCTGTCAACTGTTATCAAAAGATTTGCTACATAAATGTCTGACTCGCACTTCTTGTTCAGAAACCCTGGGTTATAATGAGCTCTGAATTTGGTCAGGAAGGAAACTTAAAGGTAAAAATTTTCATCAATTTCTGGTTTCCAGCTTTCTGTGTAAAAACTTCTGCCAAACTTCTGGGCCTCCTGAAACCACTCTCTCCCCTAACAGTAACAGGTGTTACCCCTTCCCAAAACCTTTAAATGTTGTTGCTCCCAGGGTGTCATTTCCCCCTAGCCAATCAAATTAAGATCTTAGTGGATCAATTATACCACAGACTTGCTTTTCATTTTTTGATCCCACTTGCTACTTGGAGTTGGTTGGCTTGACAAAAAATTTGCTGAGCAGCTTTGAGAAACAGCCTACTGGAGGACACTGTGGTAACGTGCTACATGGGAGATTCAGGAATGAGTTACCTGGGGCCCTGCTGGAGTACAATGGCTTGTCACTGCAAGCACTTTCAGGATATGGCCTGAAGTGCTTCTCTTCTGTCTGCTGTGACAGGTAAAAGGTGACTTGTCAGAGCAGGCAATCATCACTTGAAGGGGTTGCATGCTGTAGTCTTAATTGTCTTTTGTTTGATTCTTGTGTAAATTAGCACCTCCGAATGCTTCCCCCCCCCCCCCCCAATATGTAAATAAAATATTTTCTTTTCCAGATATTTCTAAATATTCAACTTCTAGCAGTGCAGAAGATACAGATATAAATAAATACCTTTTCTTCCTGTGGGTAGAATTCTATTAATAGTATTAATAACAAAAAAAAATTGCAAATAATAATTTTCAACTCTGTAAGCTACTGTTGAGCTAGAAAAAGAATGAATACAGCCCTGGAAAAGATTAAATAGATTAAATAATGGAATGCAATTATGTTAATTTGTGTGATTGTTGTTGCATTCTCCACTGAACTTTCAGAACTGTTACATAAACCAGCAAGTTAAAATAGGATTTCTAGAGCATAAATATTTCTGGACATGAAATTAAAACATCTGTAGGGCTGAACTACTGTTGGTTTTATGCTGATCATCTTAGGACTGTGAAACAAGATGGGAAGCCAAGAAATAGGCTTTCCTGAGGCAGGCATAATCTGCACTGAATCAGGAAGGAGGCAATTGACAGAAAACTATGAAACAAAATATTAATCCTGTTATTTTTGAGTGGTGAATGTGAGGAGGTAGAGGGTTAAAATATTCCAGTACTTTCTGTAGTCTGTCCTTGAAGAAAGTTCTTTTCCTTTTTTTTTTTTTTCTTTAGATCTTTTCTAGCAGATTGAAATGTTAGTCCAGCTAACTTGGGAGGAATGCAATGAGTTAGGAGAGAAACAATAGCTTTACTTACAAGCAGAATTGCAGGTCAGAGGGGAAAATTCTCAAATTGTAGGGCTCCTTGTCAGTACTGAAGTCCTAATACTTCATGTTATTATTTTGATTTCGACTCTAAGGAGTCGAAAAGGAACACTGGCACTCAAACTAATGGTAACTTCTGTACACTGCCCCTTGAACTTTTTGATAGTATTAAAACCTATGCATTGATTACATTATTTTAGAAATACTTTTTATTTTAATCATACAATTTAAAACAAATTGTTTGAGCTACTGCAGTAAAAGATCTCTCACAAAGGTCTGTGTCGTTGGATGGTTTGGTTGGAAGGTTTGTTTCTTTTTTTAATTTTCTTCTCACACTCAAAGATATGCTTGGCATTTTGGAGAGAATAAGCACAGCCTTTAGCCTAGTGACAAAACTTTGCAGAATACATTCACATATCAGAAACCTTTTCTCCAGCTGCTGTAAAAAAATATCTTTGCATAATCAATGAAGCTCTTGAAAGTTCATTTTTATATGTTTTATTAACATAAACTTGTATGATGTTTTACTGTCCGTGGATTAACATCTAGGGCTTGTGCTTTCCTTCCTGCCTCTGAAATGTTAATGGAAAAATTTTTAGAGAGTATTATGTTTTACTTGGTTATGCACAAGAAATGTTTGCTTGTAACTCTCAGGCTCCAATGAGGAGACGAGCAGTTTGTAATAATTCACTTAGGTGTGCTCTAGTATGTACTACAAAATAATTTCAAAGTAGCGTAACTCTTACGATAGCTTGAAAACTTTTGCTTTCTTTGTGTTCCTTGAAGATAAATTTAGATTAAAGGATTTCTTTATTTCTTGGAGAAGGACAAAACATTTTTCTAGTGGTTGAAACAGAATTGATATCAGAACAAAAGAAAAAATAGCTTTTTCTTTTCTAAGTATGGAAATATATTCATCCCAATAAATGCTCTTATAAAGGAAAGAAAACAATATTACTAAGTCTGAGGAAAAGCCCAGAGAAGTTATTCTAATCCTATTTTTAAAATAATAATGCATATTTTGAACATAGTTTAGCTGTTACAGATTGTGGAAGGTCAGTAACTGCAGATGCTTACTGCATTTACTGTGAGGTCTCATATTAGGACTTATTACTGCAACTCCTGATTTTGGACTCACAGTAGATAATCAAAGGCAGATGTATCAATTGGATAGTATGTCTTCTGCTGTCAATAACATTTAAGACTTTCCTTTAAAGGCATTTGTCCAGTATTAATGCTTCCTTTCTAAATTGCTTTCAGCAAAATTATTTACCAGAAAGCACCTAAGCACGGTGTTGAATAGTAGAGTAAGATTGGTAGTTAAAAGTTAAACTTAAAACTGTCAACACAAATATTTCTGCAAATGTTTTGTCTATGAAAAGATCATAGTGCTTGGGTTTCTCAGTGATACTTTTTTATTTTGGCAATACTATACTAAAAACACAAAATAGCTTTGTGGGTAATAGATTAGTACTTGATAATCTGTATCTTTATGATTGTGTTTATCTTAAAAGCTGAAACTTAGATGCCATTTAATAGTATTGTAAAACAGAATAGACAAAACCTTTTCAGCAGTGGCTTAAGATCATCTGTTTTTCTGTACACTGAACCAGCGTTGGGGAACTTAAGGTCACTTCTTGTATGTTTGCTTGGGGGGTGATGTGGATAGTAATTTCCAAAAACACTTCCAATAAGATCAGAAAGAGAATCTAATCCATTTCTGATTTTGAGTACTCTTGTTACCATTGGCCCAACAGCTTTGCTCTTAGATCCAACTGTGCAAAGCTATTTATACACCTTGTTGCTTTTCCTTAAATGGCATCTCTGAAACCCATCTTCTTTCTGTCCGCACCAAAACTTCTGCTTAAGCCCTTGTCTCTCATTTCTTGACTCTTGCTGTGTTCTTGTGTCTTGCCTTATCCATTTAAAACTTGCTTCTCTCACATGGACTTAACCCTTGTTTCTAAAAATCACCTTTGCTCATTTTTCTGACCAGATTATTCCTGGTCCTTATACTGTCTCTCTCCCTTAGGAGCTTCTCTTTGAATGAAATACAAACTATTGCTCCCATTAGCTCTAAAGGCTGCTCATAATGAGCTGCAGTGCACCTAACTGGTTTAATTTCCCAAACTTTCCTCAGTTAGCTGTTCCTGTGCTTCCCTGCTCAGTTCCGCTAACACAAAATCCATCTGCTACTTCTCAACTGTTTCTCCTTGTTCCTTACATATGAGCAGCTGCAATCATCTCTTTCCTCACATCTCTGCTTAGAGTGGGCTCTTCTTGGTTCCGCAGTTACCTGAGCAAACTCTAATTACTTTCTCCCTCCCTTTCCTTTCTTGTCTGCCCGTCAATTTTAAATCCCTGATTAAAAAGGGGAAATATAATGAAGCTGTTCCAGTTCCGTAAATGAGTAAGGAGCTTATGCAGTCAGTGTCCTATAATACCAAAGTAAGACAAGTTAACGCATGCTGTATTAACTGTGTTCATCACTTACCTCACAACAGCATTTGACTAATGCTACTTTAAAGGTATATTTTACCAGTGTTCCCTTTGCATCTTTTTTGTTGGCCATTCTGATGCTTTTAGTCAATAGCTTCTCCATTTATGATTTTTTTTTTTTAAAACCTTTTAGAAAAGCACACCTATTTACCTTCTTTTTGTGTAAAGAAAAGTGATAATTATCCCCACACATCAGGACTTGATGTAATACTCACTCACCTTTCTTTTGAATGCCTCTGGAAAGTGGTGTATGGAATGAGTGGAAACAGACTTCCAAAGGCAGGAAGTTGCTTCCCCCCCTCTTGCATGTCCTTGTGGTATATTCTTGACAAGTTATAGTTTAGAAATTCTTTTTCTTCCTAAGAGGATGTATATACACTTCTATGTGTTTATATACATTGTGAGTGTAAATGTTCCAGAGGCAGGAAAAATCATACCAGACAGATGGCAAGTAGGGAAGGTGGGATAAGTGTTTATTTTTCCAGCTGGAGTATCACAGTGTGAGGTTATATAAACCAATGATCAAGAACATGTTTTGGCCCATAGGGCTAGTTCCTGTTTTAGAACTTCTACAAAAACAATTTATTCTTGTGTTAAAGTCTGTTTTTAAGAGAGGCTTGTCTGAAACATTCTTGGGCAGAATGAAGGAAAGAGCTAGAATAGGATGGGGGTAGACAGAGACAGTGGTAGTTTAGAGTACAAAAAGACTTCAAAAGTAATCAGCTCTCTTAGCTTGGTAGGTTACTCTTGAAAGTGCAAAACCAACATTTTGAGCAGAATATCAAAATGGAATTTTGGCTGAATCATATCGAATCAGCAAATGTAGGTCTCTGCACTATGGATCCTTTATTAATTCAGTAGTTCAGTTAGGACTGAAATAGATAAAGTTCTGTCTGCAATTTATTTTCAAGGAGCTTAAAATGAAAATATTGTGTGTGCATGCATGCAAAAGCTAACAGCTTTTCCTGATGTTTCTACTGTGTTTAAATCTTGCTGCCATTAAGTCAAAGGCTCTGATGTGTCTACTAAATGGTAGTAGTTATCCACATAGCAGTCTTCAACAACTGATGTTTACTGGGCTTGTTATTTAGCACTATTCATACCCCATCACTACACTAATACACATTTATTTACCAGGCATATAGTTTGTGGGCTTTTATTTAGTTGTTTACCCTATAGCTGGAAGGCTAAAGTAGTTTGTGTACGCATTTCATTCCTAAAGGCCATTTTATACCTTAGAATTCTCTTGACCTTTTGTTTCAGCTTGAAATGTTTTAAAGTTGAACCTTTACATTGGAGTAAATCCATTTTGGTGGAAAGTTATAGGAAAAGATTCTGTAAACAATAACAACAGAGGGAGTAAAATTTGTGTGTCATTTTTCTCTCATGCATGTACTTAGGCAGTTAATTACTGAATTTGTTTTAAAAATTCACTGGGTTTGAGACGTGGTTTATTTCCCTTTTGATGGCTCAAGCTAAACTTTCTTTTTAATAGATGACTGTCAATTCTCTAATTCTCTGTGGAACATCTGGTCTGTGCATTATGTCCCACCTGACCTAATAATCCTGTTTGTAGCAAAGTACTGTAATGTAACTGATTCAAGAGCACATGTCGATCACACCAGGCTTTATTCTCTCTACTGCTATTTAAAGCTGCCCCTGTTCTACATGCAGATATGCTGCAAGTATTTCAAGATAAACATGCGCATATTTTGAGATAGCCTGAATTATGCACGTTCTTTATTACTTAAGCTTTGCTTTATTTTACTTTCATTTATCACAATAACTAATATATTGACTAGATACAGCTTCAACTACATCTGCTCGAGTAGCTGCTAATCAGTGTCAAGCTATCTTCTAGGGTGATGTTGCACTAATTACATTATAATTCAAGTATTAATATGTTGTTACTAATGCAGGTAACAACCTTATAGTGTTATTAATTTATTTTTTAATTTAAGTGTGGTAGTTGGTGTTAGTAAACTAAAGGTCAAGAGGAAGAGCTCTTCATTCAGTACAATGTTTTAAGGATTCTTATCTCATTCTTTCCTTCTCTTGGAGGCTAGTGGAATGCAAGCAGGCCCCAATCAGTGGGGCACTTAAGATATTCTTTAAGTCTTATTGTTTAAAGTGAAGCATGTGTCTTGCTAATTTAGGTTATTAAACTGTGCAGCTGGGTTTGCAGAAGCCAGTCACATTCCAGAGCAGTTCCACTGGAGTCTGCAGAATTCTTTAAGACCATTCTGCCCTGAAATTCAAGTGAAGACTGGGATTACTGCACTCTCCCTACGGTTTGCCTGTGTCAAATATGCTAATCTCCATTCTGAATACAGAATCCAAATGTTAGTTCAAATAAAATATATGTATTTGCATCTTTTTATGTTTATTCAGTGGGGGTCACCAGCTGTATAGTTGGTTCTGTCTTTCTATTAATTCTGGGGATAGAAACATATCAAGCTTTCTTTTCTGATAATGTCTTCATACACGTAAGTGGAGTTGCTAACTGCTAGATGGTGTATTTTTCTTTTCGTGGAAGAAAAAATGAATATTTGGGTTCCCCTTGTCAGTCTGTGTCACTTGCTTTGAAATGTCAACAGCTCTAAAGCGTAATATAATGGCTAAAGAAAAACCTTTCCAGCAATCTTGTGTTTAAAAATCTTAATTTAAAGAGAACATTAGATGGTCCCATACCCTCTATGCTCTATCTAACAAAATAGTCAATATGCTAGCATACTGAGCTGTTTACTTGTTCCTTTTTTTTTTTTTTTAATAATAAATTAGGCAACTATAAAGCAACAAGTTTCAGAAGCTGAGCAACAGTTACTGGTTATTCTTGTCCTTTTTTGTCACTGTTTGTGTTACTATCTGCTCTTCTATGAAGAGATGCATGGTGGGAAAGCCAAGAAGGCAGCAGTGAACTGCCTTAGAAAGAAGCAAGGGGTACTGCTAGTAATGCCCTTGTGTAGACATCTTAGTTTAAGTACCCACTGATTTCAATAGATCTACTTATACAGGTGAAGTAGAACTGAATCCAAGGGGATAAGTTCACTTACTTTTGAGACTCCCCTCTCAAGCCTGGTGAAAATACTTTCCTGTCTAACCTGCTTATGGAGGCTTCTGGCATAGAAAAGTTATTAAAAGAGCTAATTCTAGATGTGTAAGCCTCAAAGTTAACCTTGTACTTCCTTCTCTTGTAAATATGACATTGCATCTGCCCCACATCACAATGAGTTAACATACTATCACACTGAACGTGGATGAACAGACCATTCCATTGTCACTAGAAAGTGTCTGCACAAAAATAGCAGTGGGTTGTGGTTGGTTTTAGGATGTGAAGAACTAAGAAAAGGCAGTGACGTTTGAAGCTGATGACTAAGGTATCTGGCAGTCTTCACTGTGCTCTGCTATAAATCCCCAGTGGACAGCCTATGTTTTAAAATAAGCAGCACTGGAATTCAGACCAGACTTTACTATGGACAAAATGGTTGTGATGCTTTCTGAAGTACAGGAGAATGGAGTTACTCCTATGAAGAGGAAACAGTGACACAACTTTGTGTTGCACATCCATCTAAATAGACTCTGTCCAGATTAGATAGCTGAGCAAACTTGATTGCCAGATCTTCTCTCTCAAATCAAATAAAAGTACAGAAGCTTATCTAAACTATTAGATGTGAAAACAGGAGAGTGGTCAGAAATCAGATTCTTCTGTAAAGGATAAGGAGTTAAACCTTAAAGTAAGGGAAGATCCACTGATTTTTAGCTTCAGGGTGAAAAAAAGAAAAAAGGTGCAGGCAATTGTGACCCTGTTTAAATGTAGAACCTTTTAATGTTACAAATGGTCAGTTTACATTTTCAATGAAACAAAAAGCTATATGATCGGGAGAGACCTAACAGTGACACATAGTTTACACAGGGTATGCATCTCAACTGTGTTTCAAGATCATATCTACGTCAAGCAGAGAGTCAGCAGTAAACCAGCAAAGTGAACATATGCATACATATATGTTGTGTTTACTAAGCTGATTTCTTAGCTGTCTGCACATAGGATATGTTAGTTCAGGTTATAAAATGCACATTAGATGCTGCTTTGTTTTATTAAAATGCAAATTTTGGCAGTCTAGCATCACGTGTGTTTACTCTGCCTCTTTCTTGAGATTTGAATTCTAGAGTTCCTTATTATGAAGTTTGTCTATTATGAGATTTTGGTTTTATGATAAAGCATGCCACTGACTCAGGGACAGCTTTCACAGGTCCCATTCTCTATAGAAAAATGATATTTCTAGCCTTTTGATAATGTCTTTATTTTAAAAATTTGCAACTGTCAGAAAATACTCAGTTATCAAATATATGGAAGAGTGGTTTAGCAGATTTAAATCTTGAAAGAATCATTTATCACCATTCCAGAGTACCAAAGCTACATAATATTTCCTAATACTCTTGAGTTATTTAATGTACTTGTGTCTATGGGTTACAGGAATAAATTACTTAAATTCCTTCCATACGTATACTTGATTTTTACTTGGAAAGACTAAAATGATTACTTGTGCACAAGTATTTTGTTCTGTCCTTACCTTTGCTAGATGAGAGCAGTCAAGGTGCTTGATTTTACTGTTGTAGAATATAAGAATATTAGCCATGTTTAGTTTTATATGTCATTAAATGTGTTGCTGAGCAGATAATATAACTTTATGGAGGAAGTCTGTATCTTGAAGGTCTGAAAATAACCAAAGTATTATAAACATCCAAGAAATTGCTATGATTTTTTTCCAAAGTATGTGGAAAATCTCTTGATGATAATAAGGTTATTTTAAGCAAGTTGCATCTTTTTCTAGATGACAAATATTACAAATCAGTAAATCTCCGTTTTCTGGTAGATTTGATTGCTTTTGTATGTAAACTTAATGGATTTCACTATTCAACTTTTATATGAATTTTCTACTTATTTGTATTAAAGCATGAAGTATCTGTTACTGCCATCTATGCACAAGCTTTTAATTCAGCTTCTAAACGTCTGAACTCCTTTTGTCTTAAGAGTAGCATCAAAGTATTTATTAAATACAGAACAGCGTGAATGAAGAACATCTTGTGTTTTGCGTAATAGTAACTATGTGAGCAACCAATGTCTTGGAAAATGAGCCTTTTTATACCCGTGTGAGAGTATTGTAGTGGAAGGCTTTTATATGGACCTTGAAGATTATAGCTGTACTTGGAAACAATTATGAAAGCTCTGTTGAGTCAGCTTTTACTGAGGAAGTAAGAGTTGGCCTTCTGTTTGCACAAAATCAGAATATTATTCTCTGCATGAAAACTTCTAAGGTATTTGTTATTTGAAGGCTCGGCAGTTGGCTTAGCCAAAGCTTACCTTTGACAATGTCTGTGAGTACTAGGGGGAAGACAGAATTGCAAATACTAAGCACTTGGTGCTGTCCTATAGCCCGTTTTCCCCAGTTATTCCTTTCCATTTCACCACTGCTTTGGTTGCTGAGTTCCTAGTGAAATACCCGTGAGCAGAAGCTGTGTGGTTACCACAGGAGCCTACGAGAGGTGTGAGCCCATACTGACAGCCAGGCTGGATGATCATACAGCACTTTTTGTGGGTTTGGTGGGGGTGGGAGGAGTGTTGGGTTGTTTGGGTTTTTTTTAAAGGAATCTGTCACTTCAGTTTGCGTCAGAGTGGTCGCAACAGAGAACCATGAGATGTGTTAAACTCATGATACATGCTGATATATTGGTAGAGTACAAGATTTGTTTAGATATTTTTAAAAGACGCTGACTTGAAATATTTTTATATCCTGAAGTCAGAAACAGCTTTGTTTAGATGAAGTGAGGTGAGATACCACCAGCTATAGGCACTTTCTTGAACCTAGATATTTGTCTTACTGGAGAATGTAAACACATAATTTAACAGTAACTGTTAAATCGAGAATGGTCTCTGTGGACACCCTGCTCTTGGCTTGCTTTTTTTAGCCTGTACCTGTATGACCCAGTCATCAGAAGGTGCCATCTGAAGGCTGGGGTTGTTTTCTCTTTTATAAATATGACATAAAGTAAAATTCACTGCTTTCTAAGTGCATCTTGTAAGACTTCATGTAATACATTAGTAGCTGCTTGGTAGGACTGATGATTTTTTAAATGAACATTCAGTCAACACTCTCAGAGTTATGACTATTATAAACATAAATAATGCTGCTTTTGGATGCTTCAGCAACAGTGGTGACAAGCCACTGGGCCACTTGTGACTAGCTAGAAGACTGCGACACATTCTCTTGAAACTGAATTATGTAAGAATTCATGCTCTGTGCTCTCTCAACTTGGTTACTGTAATTCCTTTGTCTAGGCACTGAAGCCACATAGCCAAGGGGCCTGACTAGCACACAACACAGCGACTGCCTGTGTGGTAGCCTGGCAGAATACTGGGACCCTGCTGCTCTTGGGGTACCCTGACTGTTTGTAAGTGGATTCCTTTGCAAGGTTTTCTCCTCTTTGGAGTCTAGCAAGTCTCTTCTTTCTCATCTTTCATTCCTGCTTTTGTAATATGTTACTGCACTGGTGTTCCACTGAAGTGGGAGGGCTGGGGAGAATAGGAAACTATGGCTTTAACAGTGGCACTCAGAACTAAATTCCTTAACCCCCAGTGAATCCTTTGCCAGTGGGTAAGTGCTTTCCTTTTTTAACTGCTGCACTTAAGTGTCAAACTCACTTGCGAATTCATGCCATGTTTCATTCAGGATTGGAGAGAAGGTAACATAGAAACACTTTCCAGAATTTTAAAATGTTGTATAAAGATGAGTACTTCCCAACTGAATGCTAAAAACTTATTTTGTGTGCAGATTCATCTGTAAGGTCAGATTTTGCTCTGATTGTTTAGAGGGTTAGGTTTGTGGTCTGTGTTACTACACGAACCTACCAGAGCAAAGACTATTACTCTAGGTTAATACTCTGTGAATAGATGTGAAAGTAGCTTTATTCTGGACTGTTTGGTGTTTTAGCTTTCTTAGGTTCAAATAGATAGTTCTTTGCAAAATCTTATAAAACTAGGATTAATTTCACAAGATTTAGCAATACTCCATATTCTTCCAGGTTTTTAGTACCCTTAATCTAGCTTTAGAGCCACATACGCATTTTAACGTACTACAGCCAAGAGTCTTGCTGGCAATCACTATTGTCAGTATCACATCTGAAACGCTCCTTCATTCTCTTTACAAATAAAAATGAACCGAAAATAACTCCCTCACTTCTAGAATTAGAAAAGTATATTTGAAGCTCGCATACTCACTAGTGTGCCTTTCCTGAAGGTATTAGCCTACATAAGAACTAGGAACCACTCTATGAGCAGTTGCAGCCGCTGGTGGGTGGGTTCCTCTTGCAGCTGTTCATTCCAGGAGTCTCTTTGTGCTTCTGTCTTTTTTTTTTTTTTTCACGTTCTTGTGTCTAAGAATGTTCTCCTAGTGCTTGCATGGTATGTACTCCAGCTGTAGCTTAATTTTCACCCTAACGTTTTCATAAGTGTGCACTCTGCATGGCATGGGTATTGATAAGCACCTGCTTGGCTAAGGGTGTTTTAGAGTATTTGGGTGGTGGTGGCTAGAAAGTCAGAAATAGCCAAGAAGACTTCTGTTTTCTTTGGGGAGGCTGTGCTATATATGCACATGTCACTTGCTAAAGGTATTTATTTCACTCAGCTTTACCAACCTTTTTAATATTTTTTTTTTTTGTCATAACATGCGATTTTTTTGCCTTTTTTGTAGTAGTGAGAATTTTCTTTGAGTGAAAACATAGATATTCCATATTCAACTAACATGTTAAAAACATACTGACTAGGTGACAGTTTTAGGTCCATATTAGAAAACTTGGAATTATGACTTCTTCAGCAAATACAGGTGTATTCAAAACCTTATTATCTCTAGAGCTTCATGTAACCTGTAGCAGGCTGGACACAAACTCTCCAGAAGAACCCCTGATTCTCTGGTATCTTGTGCTGGAAACTCTGTGGTTCCTTTATTTACACCAATTATTTTTTTAAATATATGCATAGTCATGTCAGTTTGAGGGTATGTTGTTGTCATTAAGCTGTAAACTCACATATAACAGCAACAGCACAGTAATTATTGGGCAAAATCCAAAGGCTTTAAGTCTTCAGTCCATGGTATAGTTTGAGGTGAAGGCAGTGGAGATGTTCTTGGACTGTGAATAAGTTGCTATGTGAGACCACTTGACAGCTTATATACTTTGCGTGTATAAGAGTTGGGTTCTTACCTTTTCATTATCATTAAAGCCATCAGTTAAGGTCTTTATAAGTCTGGCCCATGCTTTACTCTCGTAGAAGGTTGTAATTTGCATTGCTACTGGTGAATATAGCTGTTTACTTCTCATGAAGTAAGTGGTGCATGTTGCCTACAGACTGGGAGGATCAAGAAAATAATTTATTTGGATTGCAGTTGAGCCAGGTGCTAGAGGGCTTTTCTAAGTGTGAGGTGTAGAAACTTTTGGTTTAATTGCAAATTTATTATGGAAAACAACATAGCAAAAAAGAGCAGTTCAATGGAAGAATCTATGGCAACCAGGCTATACTTCCCTGTACTACCCTATGTTTATCAGTAGTAGTGTGGTTTCAGCAACTGCTTATGTGAAAAAGGCATATTAGCAAAGCATTTAGTGTAATATTAGAAGGGGATTAATGCAAATTATGAGCTAGAAATAAGAAGGAAACACCATGTTACCCATCTGTTCTTACTGGACTTCAAATGCTTTATGAACCACAGTTTGCTTTTCTGTTCCAGCTCTTCAGATTCCAGTATGTGATTGTTTCTCAACCAACTTGGATGCTGCTCCACTTTTCCTCTTGGTGTTAAGAGGTCAAAAGAAAGAACAAACTATTAAGAATGATCCGAAAAAATCGGAGACTTTCATATGAATATTGGTGAAGTTGTGATTACAAGTAGGAATCTACCTAACAGTCTAGTAAAATCTTTGTCCAGACTTTTAGTATTTTTTTCCCCTCAGTGACTAGTTTCAAAGACAGATATTTATTGTTATGTGCAATTTTTGAGCTGTCGTGCCAAGTCTGTAACTAACAAAGCCGTAACAACCGCTGAAATAATAGTTATGCGGATTTGTAGCATTTCAATTGATGAGTAAACCATTCCAGTATATTGGCATTTGGCCACTTTGCTATGTAATAGTGTTTTGCATGAAGTATTGCTGTAGCAACAGATCTGGATGACATTGGGTAGCTGGTTGCTGCTGACTGTTGGAAATAAAACAGACTTTTAGCAACACATGTGTAACGTCTGAAGGTAAAGTAACCCAAAATAAATGCCTGTGCTCTACAGAGAATGTAGTATAGGGCACATCAAGCCAAAGTCTGACTTACTGACTTACGAATTTAATCCTTCTGTGAAAGTGTTTCTGTAAAGGAAAACTGAGAGATGTCTGTCTGAGATGACTGTCTTGAAGGTGATGTTAAGCGAAAAATAGCAGTCATTTTAAAGGCTTTAAGAATTCTAGTACTACAGGAACTACTACAGGTACTACTTCTTGATGTGTTATTTCAATAGAAAAGCTTTTTGGGGAAAGAGGATACAATAAAGGTTAAAAACTTCACTTGTTCTCCTGAAGAACCAGCAAATGAAAAAAGGCACAAGAAGTAGGAAATGAAACAAATTCAAGTGAAGTTGAAACCTTTATTTTATTATTAATATACTTTTATTTAGAACAGTATTTCTTTGTTATTAAAACATTTGTTATATAACACAGCCAAGTTAAAAACTTCACGGGGTTGTATGTAGCCTATATAGCAAAGTAGTAGCTTTAGATAGAGAGGTCATAAGAAGTCTACCAAAGAAAAGACAAAAACCCGGGGAAATATTTTTTCTTCTCTCTGTTCCTTGCAGATGATGTTTGTAAGTCCACTTTAAAGACAGAAAAACACCGTAATCTTTATATATGTTAGTGGGTCATAGGAGAATTTTATTCTTGTAGTAGTACAGTGTTGTGCCTTCCAAATTAAGTACTACATTAGAGTATACATTAAACACAAGACTTAAATGGAATTTTCTGGTAGCCTAATAATCAGTTTCTTGATTTTTAAATTTTATTTTAAAGACAAAAATACAGACATTACTGTAAAGGATAATACAGATGATTTCTGCCTTCGAGATACATTAAGCATTGCATCAACGGACTCCTTTGTTTCCACAGCTGAGGTAAGACTCTTAAAGACTGCTTCTTTAAAGATTCATTGATCTATTTGAATAGAAGAATATTAATTTTAAGTATTGTAAGCAAAATGTATTTC